>JAJIBD010003440.1:0-177880 GCA_021461705.1 Cryptotis parvus | reverse complement strand
GGAACAAACATACTAGGCAATGAACGTCCCTTTCAAAAGAGGCATTGAAAATCACACAACTTGTTGGCTCATGGTGATGCTGCCCTGATAAGAAACTAGAAAGACCCTCATTCTGCTAGCGAATGACTTGCTTTGTGGGTTCTTCAGGCACCATGGCTCTGTTCTCTTCAATCCTCCCTTGGATGACTGCTCTGTGGCTTTTGGACATTTCCTCTTAAGGAAATTTTGCCATGTTATAAGAAATAACTTCAAGTTTAAGGCTGTGGTGAGGGTTGCAGTGGTTTCAAAGAACCTTCCTGCAGAAGTGGGGTGGGAGTTGATAGCTGCCTTCTCTCGGTCAAAGACTTTATTCCTGGATTCAGACAATTATTTACCAAGCATTAAGATCCCCCAAAACTCCAAGTATGTTACTTCCAATATTTTTATATGTAAATAATAACAACCAAGATCTGGATCAATCCAGGTTTAAGCTTAAATTTTATTTACTGACCCCCATGAACTGATTAGGTAAATGGCTTGATTTGTTTTGTAGTTATTATAAGCACACCTGAATAAAGGCTTAGAGATAGCTGCTGTGGTATGGCAGAAAAATCTGGAATATTAACAAATGTTTGGGTTTTCCTAGAGGTCCTTAGACATATTCCTCCTCCTCCTCCTCAAAGAGGCTCCAATAGTTTCATCAGATTCCCTATCTTCCTCTCTCCTCCCATGCTGGGCTTTGGGTTTATTCTCAGGCAAACTTCACCATTTACAAGCTATGGACTCTTGATTATAAAGGATATACATGATTTCTTTTAGCATCCACACACAAAATCTCTAGGGAGTTCCTGTTTGAATGTTCACTATGCAGAAGTCATGATGTCTAGGAGGTGGACCTAAGGTGGGACTGGCCTAAGTCACTTACCACCATAATATGTTGCCATCATGACTACGTAAAGCATAGAGAGGAATCAGATTCCCAAAAAGATATTGAAGATAATTCTATCAGACCAAAAGAAAGGTGTGTTTGGCAAACAAAAGTGAATGGTAGTCTGTATCTGGCTCCCAGTGGGGAAAAATGGTAGTCTTCAGGACTTGGCAGGTTTGGTAAAGAAGGATGGAATTAATAAGAAAAACCTCAAATTTCAACTTAATACTCTTTGTTGAAAGCTGTACCAAAGCTCTCAAAGTCCCTTACCAAGATTTCATTACTACTTTAAAACAGAGCAGAAACCTCAGCCTTTTAGAGAAGAAATTCCCTTCATTGATGGTGTATGAGGTGTTTCTGCCCATGGCCCTGTCCCTGGTCCTGACCTCACCTGCAGGGTGCAGAGAAAAAGTACCACCTTTCATCTCCTCTCTACCTTCTTTCCAAGAACGTCTCTCATGTTGGTATCATAAACCTCATCTGGGATGACAAGAACCTCTAAAGGTGGTGTTAGATTCTGGGTTGAGGAGAGATACCAGATGCAGCAGAATGCAAGCCAGGGTTTAAGTGAAACTCTTGGCCCTTGATGGGAAAGGGCAGAAACCAGACTTTTCTATGCAAGCACAGCTAAGGGTGTTGGGTTCATACCCCCACTCTGTTCCCAGTCTCTTCATTCCCCCACAATATTCCAATTGTTCTTCCTTCACCGCTCCCCCATGTATTCATCTCTTATGCTTAAGACCTGGAATAAAAATATCACTCACTTTCTCTTATAATCTATCCACAAACATTACGGATCTCATAACAGTCAGGACAATATTGTATTTAAGATTTTGAGACTGACACTGAGAAAGAGAGATTTGGTTCTTAGAATATACTATTCTAGGGCAGGATTTCTCAACTCTTGATACTCTCTTTTGAGCAGGATAATTCTTTTTGTTGTATGTTTGTGGCTACTTCCATTGATACCCATCAATGCAGATTGGGGACTAAACCTGGGGGTTTTGCTCTTGCCAGGCATGTACTCCATCACTTCGGTCCAAACTGCCCACTGGCTAGTTGCTTTCTTATGGAAATGAATATCTTTGTGCACTAGAGCTTCTAATGCCTGCTACTTTCTCAGTATCTCACTCAGAACTGGTAATTATAGCCAAAAATATTCCCCAGTTACTGCCACATGTCCAGTGGAGGAAAATTGCTCCAGGCTAAAGACTACTGAGAGAGACCAGAGTCATAGCATAGTGGGTAGGGCATTTGTCTTAAGCACAGTCGACCTGGTTTGATCCTTGGCATCCCATACAGTCCCCAAGCACCACCAGGAGTGATTCCTGAGTGCAGAGTCAGTAGTAACCCCTGAGCATTGATTGCCAGGTGTGATCCAAGAGGCCTTAATTAATTAATTAATTAAAGATGATTGATGCAGCCAAAATACTGAGTTTAATGTCATTTGAAATTATTTTTATAATCTTTATGATGGCACTAACCTGCCAGAGTGAGGATCTTTTGTTTCTGGTTGTAGAGATTGCTTTTTATGTGTTTAATTGCTTGGGTAAAGCATTTACCAAGTGAAAATATGTACATTTTGTCCCTTTAGCTTGTAAAAGAAATAGTTTTAAAATAATATTTATACATATAAAATAGTGTTAACAGCATATTATTGAATAGTCAGTACTGTCAAAGAAATTTCAGTTATTTTTCTTGGCCTTGTCCCTCCCTCCCTGTCTTATATGATAATCATTTTCTCTAGTTTTGAATTAACTCTTCTACAATTTACTTTTTAAAAATATAAGTAAATATGCTTATGTTCTTATATACATATTGCAATCTCATGTGAACCTTATGATACACCCTTGTATACAACTAAACAAAAAGGGTTTTTTCTGTAGTCATTGAAATATCCAAGTGGCGACTAAACCAACTTTGTGCTGGTTTACTATGCAACTCTTGCTTGAATGAAGAAGACTATCTGACCCAGGAGGCATTTTCTTACCTCACCGTCGAATGTTCAAGACTTCAAATACTCGGGGTTGACTTCTCCCAAATGATTGGGTCCATTCCACATTTGACATCTTGAAGCTTGCAGTTCTAGAGAACAAATGTGTGTGGCCAGAAGTCTTCATTTAGTATGAATGAGGATTGCCTTAAGGGCAAAGGAGGTTCCTTTAGAGAGCAGTCCCTGAATTGCCTAGGATATGCTCAGGAAGCTATGTCTCACGTGAGATATATAGCATGTACAGAAATGAGTGGAAGAGAGGCCCTGACTTTCTACTTGTATTTGATACTGAAACGAATGAGTGATCAGGACATCTCCGATTGAACTAGTTTGACCTGTATTTCTCAACTATTTTTTTTTTTTGCTTTTTTGGGTCACACCCGGCAATGCTCAGGGGTTACTCCTGGCTCTGCACTCAGGAATTACTCCTGGCAGTGCTCGGGGGACCATATGGGACGCCGGGATCGAACCGGCCGGCACAGGCCGGCCACGTGCAAGGCAAACGCCCTACCCGCTGGGCTATCGCTCCGCCCCTATTTCTCAACTATTGAGATACCTATAGACAAACATGATATATGCATAAGTTACTTTTTATGATGAAAATTTCAAAGTGAACACAAAATAGAGAATACAACAAGGTATTAGTCATCAACGTTTTAAGAGCAATCGGCCATTTCCCATGTTTCTTTCACTTATTCCAACTTGTTTGTTCCTGAAGTGTTTTAAAGTAAACCACATAATTTTATTCTTAAATGAAGCTTTGATAAAAGTAGGTGCATGGAGGGAATAGAGTATTTCCTTACATAACTGTAGTATCAATAGTTAACTGATTGAAAAATGTTTATTTGTAAATAGCACCCAATGTTGAATCTAAATTTTTATTTTCTGATTATCTAAAACAAAAGCTAAACCTCACTAAGAGTCTTTACTATTAGTACAAATAGACTTCCTCCCTTCATTATTCTTGGAGTAGGGAATTATCTTGTGAGAAGGATAAGAACAGACAAAACATTCAGTCCAGAGTTCTCTTGATAGTCCAAAAGAGTCAGACACCAGAAATACTGACTCCTGGTTGCTTTGACTCAAGACTTTTGGGATGTTAGAAATGCTTGCATTCCCCTTGGACCTACTCATTGAAAAATCTCAATTCCTTTTTTTAATATTTTATTATACCACCGTTAGATATAAAATTACAAGATGTTCATGTTTGAATTTTGGTTCTACAATGTTCCAACACCCATCCCTTCACCCCTGCCCATCTCCCATCACTAATGTACCCACCTCCCTCCCTTCCCGAGCCTGCCACCATGGCAGGTTCTTTATCTCCTTTCTCTCTTTCTCTCTCTCTCCTTCTTGCTTCCCTTTCTTACACATTGTAGACTGTAATATATTCTAGAACATGATTGGTTCCACTAGTTTGATGTACAGGGTTGGAACCATGAAAGTGGTGGCTATTATGGTGAGTCAGTCTCATGCGGCTGCTTCCGAGGCTCTACAGAGGTGATGGGCCCACTCCCAAAACCCATCTTGCCTCCTGGGAGCCTCATGGTCAGCTGAGCTAGGGAGAGCCAGATGGCAGCTCTCCCCCATGTGTCTGAGTCTCTGCATCATGGCCGAGAGTGCCGAGGCAGTTCATGGGTGGGGCCACCAGGCCTCCTGGACGGGTCAGAGAGGGAAGGGGTACCCAAGCTCTATCTCTAGGAATGCCCGGTGACTTTCTCCTCTGAGGAGCCGCCTACCTGGGCTCGAACTCAGCTGCTCTGAGCTGGTCTTGAGATCAGCATCTCTCTTGAGTGGGTTCTGATGAGCATGAGAATGGCGGCTCTTATGGTGAGCGAGTCTCATCCAGCTGTTTCCGAGGCCCTACAGAAGTCATGGGCCCACTCCCAATACCCATCTTGCCTCTTGGAAGCCTCATGGTCAGCTGAGCTAGGGAGAGCCAGATGGCAGCTCTCCCCGTGCATCTGAGTCTCTCATCTTTCTATCTCTATTTCTGTCTCTGTATTTCTCTCCCTCTTCTACACCTTGTAACTTGCCTTATGGTTTATGAGGCAATTATCTATTATTTAGTAGTGAGTTTTAGTGTGACATAGTTCCTCATTCCCCATCAACCTCCCCAGTTTGTGAAGGACCTCGTCCTAGCCTACTTTTGTTATCTAAGCCCCTGCTGCGGCTGCTCACTGTCACATCTGTGTGTCTGGTCTGCCCCTTGTCAGGTTCATCTGGTTGTGGAGGCTGTGAGCCCACAGCCACGCCCACCGGCATGGAGAGGGAGGAGCCCAAATCCCTGCTCTAATTCCGACCATCGTGGCTTTCCCCAACATGACTGCTTTACCCTAGGAGCTACATTGGTCTCGGCCGGGGACGAGCCGATTCCTCAGAGACTCCATGAGCTCCTCCACGTGGGCTGGGCAGTGCAGCTGTGCGTCTGGTCTGTCCCTTGTCCAGTTCATCTCTATTATTACTGTTTTTGGCATATCAAATACACCACGGGTAGCTTGCCAGGCTCTGCTATGGCTCTGAGTTCATCCCAGGGGCCCAGTCTTTTCCTATGTCAGACCATCCACCATCCAGGGCCCACAGGGCAGAGCCCTGGGTGTGTAGACAATCCTATCTCCTGTCTGCCACCTGCCAATGCAGCCAGGCACCGCAGCCACACCTGCAACACCTTGAGGGGCAGGTGGCCCAATCTCAATTCCTTTTATGTTTCTCTGTGATACATGGTTTCTCTCCTCCTTCCTGTTCTCTAAACATGTTTCAGTTGCCTAATGTATTACATGCAGTTGACCTGGGTTTGACTTTACAGAGAGTTACCTCTCTCAATTATCTGCCTTTGGATTTGTGTTGATATAGACATAGCAAGTCAATCAGTTCCTACGTGGGGCACTTCCTCTTGACATCAGTTGTGAATTCGAGAGCAAAACCTAGTCATTTGTAGCTTTTGCCTAATTATTCTTTAAGAACATGAATAAGCTATTTTGGGTTCTAACCACCTTTTGATTCTTACTTGCGTAATTTTTTGGCCACCTGGTCTTTTGTGAATATCCAAGTGCCTGAACAGCAGAATATGGTTTGGTTTGGGTCCAGAAGCATAGTGCAGTTGTTAGATGCACAGATGTGGCCACCAGGCTTTTCAAGTTCAAATTCCAAGTCTCCTGACCCTGAATTGAGTGATTTAGACTAATCTTTGTGTCTCCATAAAATGTTATTGGTGATACTTTCCTCATTTAGTTGTTGTGAATATTAAATGAATCAATACCATAAAACACTATTAATCGAAGTTTATCATTTTTAAATTAAATTTAAAAATTAATACTATGTTACATGACAGTGCCACACGTGTTTGATAGTTATTCTTCTATGTTCACCACTTAGAAAATGTGAGAATCATCCCAAATATGGCTTCGGGAGCCAGGAGTGACCCAAAAACAACAAAAAAGTGTGGCTCCAATTCCTTGTCCCTAATTGAGTGGTGACAGTGAAACTGCCTCACAGAAATATTGAGAAGATTAAAAGAGAGGATTCGCCAAAAGCTGGAATTTTTTGTGTGGGTGGAATTATTGTGAGGGTACACAATAAGCACTCAATAAATATTAACTATTATTGATTTGGCCCTTTACTTAGCCATGCTATACATCTCAAGCCAGAAAGTTAAGTTTGCAGAAACCCTGGCGGTTCCTTACTTTCAATAAATCAACTTGATGTAGGCTCCAACTTCATATGGTTTGTCATATTTCTCTTAGAGTTCCACTTCTCCAAATCGTGCCCCTTCTCACACATCATTTATGTCAAAACTCGGAGTTCCCATACACTACCTGGGTTTCAAATTGAGCCTGCATACACTTTGTCCTGTGCCTACTCAGATGTTCATTGTCTCATCTCAGGAAATCTCTAGCATTCCAGTGCCAAGTTTGGGAGCCAAAGTCTTGACCAAGTCCTTAGTTCTCTACCCAAGATCAAACCTTTGGGCAGCATGTAAAAATTTGCTTAATCCAGATTGAGATTCTAACCACCAATATAGTTCACCTTAATGGATTCTTGGAAACAAGAGTCCAGGCACAGATGTCTCTGGATCAGGGATGCACAGGACAAAGCCCTTACAGAATTAAGCATGAGAAGGAAGAGAGGCAAGATGGGACCACACTACCCATTGACACTTAATAAAACTCTCCTCCACTTCTTTAACTCTGGGCCTATCTACACAAAGGAATGAATCTCATAGTCACCCAGGCGACAGCTACCAAGGGCCAGACACTGGAAGAATATAATGAGATGAGCTTCATATGATCAAGACCCTCAAAGTGCTCTTCTGAATTGATTTTTTCAGTCAGAATGAGCTTTGGTCACCTCCCTCCTCTATGACACAATCTGACAATGCTTGGAGACATTTTTTGGGATGGTCATAACTGGAGAGGAAGGTACTTCAACATTTAGTGGATGTAGAGCAGGAGAGGGGGTGCTAAACATCTACAGTGCACAGGATCCCCCATTCCCAAAGCAAAGAGGGATCTGGCCCAAAATGTCAATAGTGACGAGGATAGGACACGGAAGCAGCCTTTGGTCTGATCCAGTGAAAGGTTCTTGAAGGGAGTTCAAGAACCATCACTGCAGCACCAACATACCTAAGGTAATACTTTAGGAATAGTAGCAGCTCTATAAATAGCTATTAGTCTGAACAAACTGGACAATGGGACACTGGTTGAGAGAGTCTGTAATTCTACATTACAGAAGTGTTATCTGGGATTAAGGAGGAGTCCCCCAAACTGTAGCTCTCAGCTCTTTCCACATGCTGTCAGGACGTCAGTGGTCTAGCGAAGATGCAGAGTGCTGCACTCACCCATCCCGTGGGGCTACTTTTGCAATACTGGCTCCTGTCCTGGCATTTGGTGACTTGCAAAGCATAATCTGGATCCCTGTCCTGTCACCTCTTCTGTGAGTGGTGGCTACTGATGGGGCCAGAAGAGATGAGGAAACAGGTCCTTTGAGGGAGGTGGGGACAAGGGCAAGTGGAGGGTGTCTCAAGCCTGACCTTTCAAGTTCCCCAGAGCTCAATACCTCCAAAAGAGGAACCCAGGTCGGAGGAGGGGGCACAGTTCACAAAACCCCAAACCCAACTTCCATTGGTCTGCATGTGCAAGCAGAGTGGAAATTCTGTGGGAAACCCCGGTTCCTTGTGTTTGCTGTGGGAGATGAGTCACTTGATGCTATTTGGTGTTGGTCGCCTTCCAACACCAAATAGCACCAAGTACTCTCTTGGTGGGAGACAGGGCAAACAGGTGGCATTTATGTAGGTCAAAACAGATGGCGTGACTTCCCCCAACGGCGGAGGGGACCTTGCTGATGACCTTGACTACAGATGACTTGGGGTCAGTATGTGAAAGAGGTGATGCCTTGAAAGCTCAAATGTCAGCGGAGCCCTCATCCTATGGACATTCTAGGTGGTTCTGTGTTTTGAAACTAGGCCCCATCCTGAGTTTGTTCATTATATTTTCTTGTAAGTCTTTATGATATAGTGATGCTTGTCATGGCATTAAACTCTTCACACATGCAATTTCTTCTGAGCCCACCCAAACACTTAATAATATGGGTTGCTCTCATTATCCCCATTTCACAAATATCACAAATATGGAAACTGAGGCAAAGAGAGGTTAAGTATCTTTTCTGGGGTCCCACAGATATTGAAAGGGGGAAGCCTGTTGCAGTGCTCTGATTTAGAACCCTCTGATGGTAAACCAAGCCTTGGCCCCCAGGCCCACATGCACACTTTCAGCTTGGCTGAAGGGCCCTCTGTGATGCAGGTGCTGCACGCTGTCTAAACATTTATCTTTCACCTCTCTCCACCTGACCTCAAGGCTGGAGCCTTGTGATGCCAGTTACACTCAAGGATACCAATAGCTGTGCTGCTCTATCTTTGTTCAAGCTGTTTCTAAGCCACGAAATACCTTTTTGATCTGATCTCTTCAATACATTTCTCTCCCAAGGGCTTCACAATGGAAGGAAACCTCCTCCAGGAAGCCCTTCCTGTCTGTTACCCAGCTCTTGGAGAACTGAACTCTTCCTCCCTGGCACCCTGAGTGAACGGCACTGTTTTGTCACCATCCCTTAAGACCCGGGAGGAAACATTCATGTGCTATGGACATACATCCCCACTGAATGGGCTGATCACGTTTCTGTGACCAGGAAGGGTGTTTCTTACTGTCTCAGCTGTGAGAGTGATTGGATCGGGAACTGTTGTGCCCCCTGAGAGTAGAAAAAAGCACAATGGCGGCCTCAGGCTATGGCTTGGCAGGAAGAGCAGGATGCAGGCAGGTGGGTGAGGAGGAGCCGGAGAGAGCTTGACCTGATCCTTTGGGTTCTCAAGTCTGCAAGCTCGCCTCTCCTCTACTGACCAGTCAGTGGATCCAGATTGTGCTTTGCTTTCTTTATTTTTATTTTATTGAACTATAGTGAGATATATAGAACAAACCAGATGATACTTGGGGTGCAGGCTCTCATGGGGCACTTCTCTAATAGCCCTTCCTTGTGGGGTGGGGTTGGTCCTGCCAATCCCATGTCAGGATCTTCCTCTAGAGTAAAGCTCATCTCCTTTCCTCACTCCAGCTCTGGGGCTTGGATGCTCGGCTGCACTTTTTTTTTTTTTTGCTTTTTTGGGCCACACCCGGCGATGCTCAGGGGTTTCTCCTGGCTCTGAACTCAGGAATTACTCCTGGCATTGCTCGGGGACCATATGGGATGTCGGGGATCGAACCCAGTCTGGCATGGGCCGGCCGCATGCAAGGCAAATGCCCTACCCGCTGGACTATCGCCTCCAGCCCGACGGCTGCACTTCTTAACTCACAGTTTGGACAAGTCTGCCACTGTCTCCTGGTTCTGAAAATCCTTCCTTTCAAACTGGAGCAATTACTTGTGCCTTCTTGCAGCGCACTTGGTAATGGGGGCCAGGGAGCACATGCGAGTATTTCTTTTCCCGAAAACATTTCCTTAGAACTAAAGATGTAAGGAAGCCCCATGGAAAATAACTAATATTAAGTCATCATTTTAGCCAGAACCATTGGGAGCAGGGAGCTGCATAACTCCTGGTCTGTTTGCTTATTATTGAAGGAAAGTTGCGGACTGGAGGGGCATCCCTGAAACTTATACCCCTTCTGCCTTAAATCACCCCCTCCGCTGGTCCTCTGGCTCCTGAGTTTGAAGGCCCACACTAAGGGCATTGAAGAAACGGAATCATTCTGCACAAAGACTGGTTTCTGTGTCATCAGACCACATTGGTACCTGGAATTTTCTGAGATTCTCAATGAACAGTTGGTTCTTCTTCCAAATGATTGTGATCACGCGCACGCACGCACGCACACACACACACACACACATACACATTGGGCCTCTAAGGCCTTCCTATATGCCTCTTTCAAAGAACTGAGATTTCTCTGCTTGGAATCATAGTAGTTTGCCTTTGCCACGCCCCCTCATGTCCTTTGCTATTTTCAAAGGAAGAGCTTGTATGTCATCAGTGTCTGTATGCCCAGCCCTTTCAGGACAATCTGCATGGTGCTTCAAGCTACCATTTGGAATTTCCCTTTCAGCACTCATTCTCAACTCATAGCTTTGCAAGTCTGTCCTTATCATGTGCTTTAGCATCAAGTGGGTGCTTATAAAGTATTGGACGCACGAAGGCAGGGGCCTAGACCGCCGCTTTTTTTTTTCTTTTCGGGTCACACCCAGCGATGCTCAGGGGTTATTCCTGACTCTGCACTCAGGAATTACTCCTGGTGGTCCTTGGGTGACCATATGGGATGCCAGGGACCAAACTTAGGTTGGCCGTATCCAAGGCAAACGCCCCAACTGCTGTGCTTTTGCTCCGGCCTCTAGACCTCCACTCTTAACTCTAGAAAAGCTTTGATGCATACACATCTGTCTGCAGGCTTGAGCATTCACTCAGTGCCCCATGCCTTGCAGTTGTTTCTACGCACTGACAGTCACATTCATAAGTTTCTCGTTATCTTTTCCCCCTTGTATCTATGTGCACATCCTTTGCTAACACAGAAGGTGCTACCATTATTGTGGCCAAATTCATCCACTCTCTTCTCACTCATCTTCACTCCTGGTGTCTCTTGTCAGGTACTTTTTTTTACCTACAGTGATATACACAGTTACAAAGTTGTTCATGATTGGGTTTTAGTCATATAATGTTTTAACACCCGTCCTTTCACCACTGAACATTTCCCACCACCCATATCTCCAGTTTCCCTCCCTTGGCTGCCTGCTTCTATGGCAAGCACTACCCACCCCCAATCCCTGCCCCATCTCATCAGGTACTTTATTTGGTGGATATTTTTTCTTCTTTATTATTCCAGTACCACTAGATGGGGATATACTAATACTATGTCAACATTCTGTCTTATTTTCTTGCATTATTTTGTGACGCCTAAGGACCACCCTTTGTAGCTTTGCCATTGTTTTTATTCCCATTGAGGATAGACCCAAGGTCATTCACATGCTTAGATGGTAGAGCTGGGATTTCTATGTTTCTGACTCCAGACTTCAGTCTTCAGCCAAGGTCCCTCACTGAGCTGAAAAATCTTAGAAGCTGCTTGATTTCCAAAGCATCTTGTGCTTTTCCTCTCTTTGGGCAGAGCAGAAATACTATCTCTAGAAGATTGTATATAGCTGTCTTAATACGTACTAGAGAAAAGAACATGAAAATCTCACAACAGCCTGTTATTGCTTGTACAAGAATATTCCAGATCCAGTGTTCTTAAATGTCAAGCACAAATCACTAATTTGATAAATATTTAGAAGCTACCATGTGCTAAGCCTTGGGCTGTTAATTAGGCATGGGTTAGTAGGGAAGCAGAGAGCATGCTGGAGAGATGGCAGGTCAGGGATGTTGCCATGTGG
The DNA here is from genome assembly GCA_021461705.1 of Cryptotis parvus. Taxonomy (NCBI): domain Eukaryota; kingdom Metazoa; phylum Chordata; class Mammalia; order Eulipotyphla; family Soricidae; genus Cryptotis; species Cryptotis parvus. The sequence continues at coordinate 166,085 of JAJIBD010003440.1, read as the reverse complement.
TTGGAAGCTGCACTCTGACACCTTGTGGGCTACAGTGGGGACATCTGGACAGAATAGCACAGCAGAGTTAGGGAATGGCTTATGTCAGCAGGCGGCTGGTACTAACTGGAAGTATTAGGGATGGAGGAACGGCGGGACAGAGGGATGAGCAGTGCCAAAATAAGACATTGACTATCTGGAAAGCCAGGGAAGAATGGTTTCAGGATTTTAAAGGAAAAAACAGATACAAACTTGCAAAGTAGAAAAATTATACTGTCAGTGGTACAGATGATGGATGGGAAAGACCAATTAAGGAGGCTATTGCAGTGGTTTAGGCAAGAGGTGAAGACTAGTGAAGACAGAAAGGTGGAAGAGATATGTGGGAAAACTTTACCATGAGCCTAGTTAAGACTTGCCAACTGTCTGGGTGTGGGGGGGCAGTGAAGAAGGAAGGTACCAAGACTGATTCATCTGGGCTCTCAGCTTGGGCACATGGGTGGATTGTGGGTTTTTTTTTTTTGTTGTTGTTTTCTTGCTTGTTTGTTTGCTTTTTTGGGTCACACCCAGTGATTTTCAGGGGTTTCCTGGCTCTGCACTCAGGAATTAGTCGGCAGTGCTCTGAGGACCATATGGGATGCCAGGCATCGAACCCAAGTTGGGTGTATGCAAGACAAATGCCCTATACACTGTACTATCACTCCAGCCCCAGGATTGTGGTACCGAGGTGCTGACATAGGAACCAGGAAACAGAGTTGGACTAAACAGGGATACTGATAGCTTGTTCTACCTGGCTTCTCAGGACAAAAGTTCAAGTGTGGAAATATGAAGCTGATGTTATTTGTGTGAATAAACAATCTAGTGTCAGAGGCAGACTCAACCTAAGGCTTTTTCCCCATGCATAAACATTTGCTTTACAAGAACTGTGGGAAAGTGTGTTGCAGAACAATCTTTTACGTATGTCAATTTGTCGCTTTTATATTCACTCATGCACACATAACCCATGTATGTGGGGATGCAATGGTAGCATGCTAGGCACCCCTTCTACACATAACAAGACTACAAGCTATTTAGGGAAACAAGCAATATGTAAATATGCATAAGGTAAAGAGGCATATTTGTGCTATCCATGTATGTATGTAAGTATGTATGTAAGTAAGTATGTATGTATGTATGTATGTATGTATACAGGTATACAGGTATACAGTCAAGAATAAAATGGAGTGGCCAGAGGACTGTGGGTGTACTTTTTTGGTTGGAGTCCTCAAGAAAGGCCTTCCTGAGACATATTTGATCAATAGCAGAGTGATAAAGAAAAATCATGCAAAAATATGGATAAAGAAGGTCCTCAGTAGAAGGAATTTCAAATGAAAAAAAAAAACCTTACAAGACCTTGGAAACTCAAGGTCTTATAAGAAGCCAGTGTTCCAAGAAAAGGAGTAAGGAAGTCAGTAGGAAGGAGATAAAGCAAGAAGAAAGAAGGGTCAGATAAGACCCGAAAGAGCACAGATTTATAAAACATCATTAGGAGTTTGGATTTATTCTGAATATGACAGGAAACTCTTAGAGCAAAGACAAGATGTCATCTACTTACTTATTACTCATTATTTCAACAAACGTGTAGATTCACTGCACTTGTAAAGAGGAAAAAAAATCCTGTCTACCCGTCACCATTGCTCTTCTAACAGCAGCATCTCGCCAGTCTACAGTGTAATGTCACTACAGGACTTTTCACTGTGGGTCAGCAAAATGGTCGGGATGCTGCACACCATTTTGTATTCTGATTTTCCATCTAGCCTCTCAGCAAAAGCATTTGACTTTTACACATTTTGTATTTTATGCATTTTAATAGACTTTTTGGTGCACATTTGAGAGATTCTATCTTCTGCTTTCAGGTCCTGTGCCAGATAAGTGACTTGTAAATAATTTTCTACAAGTTTGCAGCTTGTCTTTTTCATTTGAACAGTCCTTTGTGAGGCAAAAGCTTTTCATTCTGCTGAGGTCCATCTATCAAATGTGCCTTTTATGGGTTGCTTTTTGGCATAAAGTCTTAAGAACTCTTTGATTAGCCCTGGGGTTCATTGGTTTTTCTCCTGTGGTTGTCGTGGAAAGTCAAGGAGTAAGCTGATTAAAGAAATGCTGGGTTCTGGGTGGAATCAATGGGTTTGGAAAGAGGGTACATAAAAAAGACTAGGACGTGAGAGTTCCAGATACTTGATGCTTACTGGAACAGGGATGCTCGAAGCTCCTTCTCCTTCTTTCTTGCCTTATAGGAGCAAGAAGATGGCCTACTTGATAATATGACCAATGCACCAAAGCTTCTCCCTTCCCCAAAAACACTCATAAGAGAGACCCTGAAAGAGTTGTCTGGTTGCTTGTATTCACCTGGAGCTTTATCTACAAAAAATGTGTTTTCATTGTTTCATTATGGCATACTTCTCTGAATAGTTCTGTGTGGGGGGACACTATATCACTATTATTATTACCCCCTTTTACACATGATACAACTGAGTTGGGACTAAACCCAAATCAAGTAATGATTTTTTAAGCCTGCACTGGCCAACTCTAAATGCCAACCTTTCTTTGTCACATGAGATTGGTGGTTGTCAAAGGATAACCCAGGGGATTCCCAGGAACTTTTCAAGTGGGGGGTGGGGGGGTCTTTAAGATCAAAACTATTTTTCTGTAATACCAAGAGGTTATTTGTCCTTTTTGCTTCATTGCTATTTTAACTGACTGTGCAAAAAGCAAAGTGGATACAACTGCTGATTCCTGAAAGTCACTCAAGACAGTGGCACTCATCTGTGTTGTTTGTGTTCTGCATCCCCACACCCCACCCGCCCCCACGGGAGAGAAGCAGCCAGATTCACACTGTGTGACTTAAGTAGAAGACACACAAAAGTCATTTCACTGCATGCAAAAATGAGATGGTTGTTTTGAAAAAAAAGTGTTTCTGTAGCCATTTAGTTGTAAACTGACCTGAGCTTTGTTTTTTTTTTTAAATCTCCCACGGAAGACAATTTCTATTTGAAAGAATGAGTAACAAAACTAGAGAGATACTCAAACTTGGGTATTTGGCAGGCATTTTCTAAACAAACCAAGCGAGTTTGATATGTAAAGGAAAGCGACCGATATATTTATTGCTAATGATAAAATTTGAGCTTTCAAGTAAAACTTAGAATTTATGAAAAATTAATTTGCTGCTATAAGCTTGACCATTTTCTAATATTGGAAGACTTTTCTGTGTATCAGTGGTACTTTTTTTTGTATCAGTGGTAAGGGTCCCATACATAGATTTTGGTATTGCATCAAGAACTGTGCTTACATTGAGAGTGGTCACATAACTCAGCAAACATTTATTTTCCAAGGGTTCAAAGCACCATGGTGCAAATTGACCTGAGTCAAAATCCTTTCAAAATGTAACATCTATTGATGACTTTTAATGGGCTGCGATATGAACATGTCATGAACATGATTTAAGTTCACATTGCGGCACGTCTTTAGGAAATTTCCACTTGCCAAGTTTTGCTGTGGGTGTGGACACAATTACCTCAGGAGGCTACTAAAGGACTCCTCCTTTTCCTTGAGGCCTAACTTGACGTGGTAGATTTTTTTAAATATATGCCTCAAGTAAAAAGAGATGTTGAAGAAGACTGAACGAAGAGTCTGGTTAGAGAAGCCAGGCATCTTCCCTGAAGTCTATTGACATAGTGCATGCCTGAGTCCCAACCAGCTCTGGCCTCTCCTACTTATGGCACTTGACTGGGGAGCATGGGATATGTAATCTCTTAATCACTCTCTGCCATAACTGGGGGTCTCAGCCCCTCTGACACCATTAAATCTCTTATAGCACCTAAGGGTGAAGATCAACCACCTCTGTTCTCTAAACCAGGCCTAGAATGATCCATGAGCACCCCTCACCCTCCAATACACACACACACACAGATACACACACACACAAACACACACACTTGTTCCCTAAGGTTTCTAGTGGCCTATAACTAAGGCGAGGAAATCTTACCTAACCTGGATAAGGGGGTATGATTCCTCCAAACGTTTTGTAGTTCAGTGCTCTGAGTCTGCAGGCCTTTCTAGTCTCTACCTCCAATCCCTCCAGAGTGGCTACTAAGCCCTTACGGCCCGCTCCCCAGGGATGGGAAGATGATGTTGCTTTATTGGAGACAAATGAACATAAAAAACAGACTAGCAATGATTACTTAAAAGCAAAGATGAGGAATGATCTTTAGATTGCATCTTTTAGAAGAAAAAATTACTGAACAGTGAAAACAATCTGGTTTTAATTTATTCTTTACAAATATTGATAGGCACAACCTACATAAACAAAAGCTTAATTTCTCAATCCTTTCCATAAATATAAAGAGAACCCCAAAGGCTGGAGAACTATTTCAGATTGAAATAGTTCTTAGTGGCTGAGAGCCACTAAGCACGTGACCTTTCCACCAAGCACCTACTCATGCTTTTTGCTTTCCTGGGACTCCTTTGTCTGTCTGTGTCTGTCTGTCTGTCCATCCATCCATTCGTCTGTCTGTCTGTCTGTCTGTCTATCTATCTATCTATCTATCTATCTATCTATCTATCTATCTATCTATCTATCTATCTATCATCTATTTTATTTATTCATTTTTCCAGAGAAGGGGACAGTGCTGTCTATTGCAAGATTCTGTCCTTGAGAAGAACTAAGGGTTTGAAGCGACTGGAAACAAAGCTTCCCCTTCTTTCTTCAAGACTAGATCAAGGCGATTACTGTGAAGGAGAGACATCAATGGTGTCCAAGGTCCCAGACTGTCAGAACCATGTAGAAAGTCTCACTATCCATGTAAATCATCGAACAGCTGGTCTCCGTTCCAGCGAACGCTGTAGAACAGGAGAATCAGAAGTTTTCTTGGAAACTTGAGCAGCATCTGAAGTTGTTGCCCACCCCACCCTTAACTCTGAATACTGTTGATGTCTTGTGATGAAGAGAGACAGTGTGCCCCTCCCTGGTGTCTCCTTAGCAGCAGCACACATGAGAGCAGCAATAGCTTGTTGCCCTCTTTAAACAGAAGCAGCTTCCAGGCCTTGTTCAATCATATTCTGACTTAAATATGGGCGGGGGTTGGGGGGTTAAAAACAAAAAACAACAACCACCTACCTACCCGGCCTCCTTTTTCATGTACTAAAACTCTGTGTTGATATAGCAGAAGGGTAACCTTCCAGGTTTGTGCTCAAGTGATAGCAAATGGTAGTACCAGGTGGTGATGCAAGACAGGCAGGAACAGAAACAAGGGGGACAGCAAGAGTTCACAGAATGTGGCTCATACTTCCAGGCTTCCTGGGTAGGAAGTGGGTGGGGAAGAGAGTTAGGGAGGGCTTCACAGAAGAGGTAACATTTGAACTGGGTTGTGGGTGTTAGAGGGCTCTAGAGAAGCCATCATTCCTTTCTCCATAGAACTCAGCCTGTCCAAACTAGAAAGAGTTACGTTTGCCGGGAAAGAGGAGCTCACAGAGAAGCTACCGCTAGGAAGCAGAAGTTGTATAAAGATTCAGCAAACATGATTTAACAAGTCTTTTGAAAATGTTACATGAAATTTTTGTTCCAGAGCATAGTTCTCGCTCTGTCTATACATTGATTCACCAATAAATTGTGAATCTACTCCATGCACAAATAGCGATGGATCAGGGCTTATATTGTCACATAAAGAGTCACAACGAACCTATCTTGGTGCTCCATGTGTGTTAGACATGGGGTTTTATTTGGCCATGTCATTCCATGATGCATTTATTCCATAGGAGAGCTAAGGATTTAGTTGGGTAGTTAAGGAATAAATGCTTGAAAGGGTCAATAATGTTATGAGAGAATCTCGTACTTGGGTGAGGCGATCTTTCATTGTTCCTCCATACAAACCTGGGTATCGCTCTGCCTCAAACCTTCACACTCTTTAAGTTTCTGTCATTCAGTCCCATCACTCAGCTGAATCCCATACTTGACTTGACACTGAGTACAAGGTCTTGAGAGAAAGAAATTTGGTCCCTGTAGCCACATTACCTTCACTAGATGGGGCTGCTAATAAAAGTCTGTTCATCATTTCCCCTAAATTCACATGTCCTTCTGCAGAGTAGAATCTGCCATTTTTAGCTTGATGAGTTAGAATGCCCCTAATAAAGACTGCTTTTATGGGCTGTTTTGAAGCTACAGTGATCACATGGCCTGTGCCAAATGCGACTTGATTGGAAGTGACCTTCACAACTTTTGGTTCCAGCCTGGAAAGGGAAAGCAAATGCCTCTCCTTTCCTTTCCATCCCTTTCACTGGCAGGAACAAATATATTGCTTTGAACTGCTTTGGTTCATATAAAGGAGGTGGAATGCTAAGGATGGGAAAGTATGGAGAAGAGTTCCCATGTGAACTCCCAAGTTTTACATGGGAAACAAACTCACAATGTTTGATGTGTTTCCATCTCACTTGGAAATGGACACCTTCATGTATTTCATGCATATATACATACATACATACATATGTATATTCTAAAAATATGGGAATGTCTTAAATACAAATTACTCTAAAAATACAGTAGGAGCAGGTACAGGATATTCTCTGAGAATTTAATTGGAATGCTTCTGTTTTAGCCAATCCATGCTACTCTGGTTGGTTTCAACAAGAGATATATATTTCTCACAGTCCTGGAGGCTGGAAGTCCAAGATCAAGGTGCTGGCAGATTTGCTGTCTAGCACAAGTTCTTTTCCTCACTTGGAAATGGATATCTTATTGGGTGTCCTCATTTGGCAGAGGAAGAGAACTCTGGCTCTTCCTTTTTTAAAAAAAATCTATGAATGCATTAATCCCATCACGATTTGCATCCCATCCTCCCCTGGTAAGCACCCTGGCTTACTGCCCAAAGGTCCCTCCTCCAGCTAATATCACATTGGGAGTTATGGCTTCAAGATATGGATTGGGGTGTGGGGAAATGGTGTGTATGCAAAGTTTCATTCTTCGCATTCTCTAAGGAAGAGTTAACTCTGTTAAGACTCATTGGATGGGCAGGATTTGGTCAGGGAGAAAAGGAGGTTCAGGGGAAGAGCATCTGATTGTTCTGAACCAGGGAGAATCTGGTCACTGCTGTGGCAGCAAAAAAGGGTCCCACAACCAGAACCCTCTCTGTACCCAATCTTCAGTCTTCTGCTCACAAATGTCTTCCCTAGGGCAAGGAGACAGAGTCCGGGCACCTCCAGATGTAGACTTGAGGCAGCACAACCAATTCTAGCTAAAATATTTGTCAAGAAAAGGGCTTCGGTAGGTCTAAAGAGATCTGGAGAACAGCTACACGCCCTCTCCCCACACGTACACAAGAGCCCGCAGAGTCAAGTCAACCAGCTGACTCTGAAGTTGGTATCCTGGAGTGAGTAAGTATCAGGAGCTTAGAGGGAAAAACAGTGGGGAGGCTATGAGGGGCAGAGGAGACCCTCACAAATGAACGAATCAGGAAGCAAGGAGCCAGGCAGGTGTGTAAGCTGAGACTCAGGAGATGGCCAGATCCACTGCTTACTCATATATGAGTGTGACTTGTGGGTTTGTGCCATGTAGACATGTGCTAGGCATCAGGGCTGAATCCTGCCAGACAGACTCATTGCATCAGATGCACCACCTTAGTGAGGTGGACATTGGCTCCATTTTACAAATAGAGATGGGGAAGATTATTGTCCAGTGTCGTTGGTGAGTAGTGTAATCAGTAATGGGGGTGGGGCAGATACAGATTTTGCTGATCACTTCCCTGAGTCAATGTGTGTAGATATGTGTGTGTTTGGCGGGGACACAATAATTATCAGAAGACCTCAGATCTCAGACAAGGTGATCTATAAACTCTTGACCATTAAAATTACCTATGACCCACAACTGTGTTTGGTTTACCCGGTCTGTGATCTATACAAACAAGCAAGATAATAGGGTGTCATTTATCACAATCTTCCCTACCTAATTTTCTCATTTATTCATGCTCCACCGCCCCCACAAGTCCTAAAGGCATGGAACATGGCCTTGTAGATAAACCTTTCTTTAGCTCTGCAATCCAGTTGAGGAAGCTTTCTCTTTTCTGGTCCCTCTAGAAACAGACGAGAGATTTAGAGCCTTTGGGGTGTTTTTTAAGATTACTAAATACAACACTAACCTTTCTCCTCCTGCAGAGGATACCATGCAAAGGAAGGGCCCCCTGCTCCAAGGATTGGCATGATGTACAACACTGCAAACAAGTTAGGGAAGATGGAACTGACTTGGGGGCCGTGTCCAGGAGCTCTTTATTCCAAAGCTGAAACATAACCCTGACACTTTGATAGAGGGCTCCCGGGTTCATTAGACTCTTCATATCTCTCTGCGTCCTTTTCTGCACAATCAATGCCAAGCTTGCTAGTTCCAGGATAACCCAGCACCTGATGTTCACTGCTCAGTTTCCAGTTGCACACCTTATCTGTCTGGTTCAGAGTTCAACCAGAAATACCAACAAAGACTACCATTTACCATTGCCTCTGTAAAAATGCTGACCCCTGAGTCTCTGGAATGGTTGGGAGCAGCATGGAGAAAGGTCAAGCAGGGGAACTGCTTGGCAGGAAATTTCTGGGGCGCAGAAAAATTCCCGGAATGCTTGGAGAGATGAAACACTTAGAACTGAGAAATGCTCGGAGAGACTATATAGTCTTGATGTAGTGCAAGAGAGAAACAACAGTAAAAGGAGACAAAACCCAACAAAATCCAGATCCAAGTGAGGGTCCTCAGGGAGAGATCACCAACCAGAACTGAAAGCCCTTCTCCTTGACAACTCCCTAGCAACGACCCTTAGCCCAAGTTAAGGCAACATAAAGCAAAAAACAAGGCAAAAAATCCACCACTACCAACGCTTCTACTCCCACCTCCCCCGAACCCCAAATCATTGAAAGCCGTCTTCTGGTCCGGTGTTTGGGAGTTGCCCAGGCCCTTTACTTGGAGGTGCAAACTTCTTTCCTTCGCTTTATTATGCTTACCCTGTTCTGGGGTCACCCACATCTTAACTGAGGATATGTAATGCCTCACTTTTGCTTGATGGGGTGCTTTTCTCCTCTCCCAGATTTCCCTTGTTTTCTCATTTTTGACAGAAATACTCAGGAAGAGTCTGGGCCAAGCCTCTTCGCCGAGATCTGAGCAGACCAGGCACTCTCCCCAACCCCAGCAAATGATGCTGACACCCAACTTTGCCAGAGGTGTATTCCAGTGCATGGACTAGTTCAAAAACTTGGAATTCCTTAGATGGGAGTGAATTTCCAACCTCTTTTCCCATTTGAAGTTTCAGTGCTGACCATACTTTTTTTTTTTAAAAACCCTTGAAAAACCAAGATACATTTAAAAATGTCCATGCTCTGCCTAGTGAAAAGTTATAGTCGAAGTGTTTTTTTTTCTTTTCTGTGTCACAAATGCCTTGGAAATGAAGGTTTAGTCAAAAAGGATGGTCTTGGATTTGGGGGATACGGGGGTGAGGAAGCATTGCCACGGTCAAGAAAGGCTGCAGCCTCTGCTATAAACAGCAGCCTTACAATGAAAAAGAAAGCACCATTCTTAACCCAGATCTCACCCCTTGAAAAATCATTTATGTTCCAAGCAAACAGGCAGCAGGAAGCGGGGAAGTGGGGGGCAGGGACTGGAGGGCTTGTGAAATTTCATGGCATTCAAACAACCACAAAGTGAAACATGCTTTGCTTAGGGCAGCAGTCGACTTGCCTCTGAGTAAGCAGGGCCTGGGCAGCCATTCTTTAAAAATCTCTGCTTCCCTGTGTCTGACTTGAATTTCCTTTCTCCAACGTATATTTATATCCTGCCTGTTAGAAGCCGAGGACAAAAACAATCACTAGGATTATCTGTTTCCTTTCAGATCCTAATATAATTCACTAACCTTCTTCCTATGATTTTTTTTTAACCCTTCCCATTCTACTAGACTTTCTAATAGGAGAAAAAGAGCAAGGATTCTTTTGGACTTTCTGGAAAAAGCGTGCGTGTGTGCACGTGCGAACACACACACATTATTTGGTTCTGAGTACCTGGAAGGAGTTTATAGTAAAAAAAATACTAATATTAGGCAGCAGGTTTGGGAGCAAGCTGCTGCACGTGGATCACCCATCTGAAGCTCATGGCAATCTGAGGAAAATGAGGGAAAGGCTAGGAAGAGAAAACTCATTTTATGACATGGGACCTTGAGTGTATTTCCTTTGGACCCAGCCCTCCATTGGAGCAGGAAAACACAAGAGCAAACAGGGAATCAGACAGGCTTTTCAGTCCTTTCTGGGTGGAGTGCTAATATGGGTCCCCAAGATTCCTGGCCCAGGGCTTCCTTTAGATGAACACATCCCTCTCCTTGAGCAAAGTAGCACTAGAAATCTGATGAGGCGTCACTCCTGGGATCAGGTTATGTTATATGGCAAAGGTGAAAAGATTTTGCATCTGTTCTTCTTAGGCTGGCTCTGGATTCAATGAAAGGGAGATTAATCCTCGCAGGCCATCCTTAATCAGACACACTCTCCAGTAGACTTGAAGTCAACTGGCCTGTCTGGGGAGGGTAATGTGGCTGGGAAGTGAGTGCCGAGGGTCTCGGTGCTACAGCTGCAAGGAACTGAATCCTGGCTGCTGGCACTTAAATTTCCTTCCTGTGAGACTCTGAGTCAAAAGCAAAGGCAAGTACATCAGAACTGAGAGGCCACCCACAAACAGTTTCATTCTTTTCACTCTAGCGGTGCTTTCAGGCCCAATGTCCACTTGCGCACTGTGGGGAGAAGGGAACGCAACTGATGGGCTTTGGGGCTTAGGCTGGGGGCTGTGGTGGTGCTGAGTGTGTGTGTGTGCTTGTGTGTGTGTGTTGGGGTGGGAGGGCAGGCACCAGGGCCACACCTGGCAGAGCTAAGAGCTTGGAGACCCTAGTATCAGGACAGAGAGGCTGAGGGTGATGCAGATTCTTAGGGGACAAAGGAATTTTCAAAGATTCCAGAAGTCTCCCTAAACACTGTGCAACTTTACTGAAGTGGTAAAGGAAAGTATATTCCAGCACTGGGAGCAGGTAGCTGGGAGGTCTACGGCCCCAAGGAAATTGGGGTTTAGACTCTTCAATCCTCAAATAGCAAAGAAGAGGAAAGGATTAAAGGTTGTCTTTTCTTGGAAAGCTTGACCAATCTTTCCAAAAACTGGGTCTTCATCCTTTTCAACACCCCGCTTTTTCTGCCCAAACTGGAGTTGTTCATGGCAATTTTGATGGTGAAGAGTCTTGAAAACTTCAATGATAGTGTGAACAGTGAGCAAAAATGCCCTCAACCAACCACTTGGTTCTGCCAAGTGGGCCTTGTTGGGTTTCAACCTGCTCCTCTGAGTGCTTTTCAGGCAGGATATCAGTCAAGCTGTTTGGATCAAGAGCTTCCTTCCTTTTTTCCCTGTTCTTCTGTTCCTATCAATGTGGTGCCAGGGATAGAAAAGGGGTCACTAGGCTGTTTTAAATGGATAATTCTTGATATACAGCACTAGAAAACAAGCACACACTTTAAGGCATGCCGTCAAGTATAAGACAGACCCATGCCATCTAAAAAATCACAGGAACAACTGAACAGGAGAGATCGTCTTGGATTCTTGTCTAGAAGACAACGTAAAAGTAGGGAAGGCAGACTGACATGGGCTTCACAGCAAAGTTTACAAAACCGAAGTGAGAACTGGCTTTAAGTCAAGTAGAATGAACAACATGCAATAGTTATGTGCATATTTTAAACATTTTCAGGAAAAATTATGTGTATTTATGGAAGGAAATGGGCGTGTGCAGTTGAGGAGCATATGATGAACATATGTCATATCTGACGGGGAGGGGCATACCTTGTGTGTGCATTAAACTGCCGCTCTGTTAGTCAGGCAGATAATTCTGCATGGTCTTCACAGACCAACTTTGTCCTACCAAGGGGCTGGTTCTTCATCAGTACAAAAGTATTTCTTGAGCTACTTGAAGCCAAAAGAAAATTGGGGAAGGGTTGTCACATTATGCAAACTATCAAACTGTGGTCAGTGGATTTTTTTTTTTGTTTCCTTGATCCTAGAGAATTCAACTCAGGTTTAACAAAAGAGAAAAAATATTTGCATGGTTCTGATTGGTTATTCCAGTGACTTCATGTTTTTATCATAAGGCATGACTTGTAAGATATTTTTAAAAAGAAATATATTTACATGGGCATTAAAGATATATGTCAGTATTATTAATGACATAATTGTGAATCACCCAGTAGATTTGAAGTGTTTTACATAGAACTTTTGGTTTGGGGTCTCTCTGGCAAAATCACGAGGTCTGGGGACCATCCCCAGAGACATTAACCCAAGCCAGTTGAACAGCTCAAAACCTAGCACCCAACACTGTGGCACTGCCCAGGCTCAGCCAAGGGCCACCAGGGCCTTACTCAGCGGTGTTTGGAGACAAGTCATGAGGTACAAGGGGTCTAACTCAGGGCCTTATGGCGTGTCACTAACAATTAGGCTTCTTTTCATGTTTTATTTTGTTGACCCAAGGACAGCTTAAGGGGGCATGTTGACAAAAACAGCAAAGGGCCCAGAGGTGTTAAATGACTTACTCAATGTTACAACACTAGTAGACAAGAACTAGAACCAGAATCTAGGCTTGCACTTTCTACTATGCGAGGACCATGCCATTATTTTGTTCTCTCGTGACTGTATTTAATGATTCTTACAAGAAGAAACTATGCCACTAACAGCCCTGCTCAGGGAGGAGCCAGCCTTTTCCAAGCATACCTGAATCAATTAGAAGTGTATCCAACTTCATAGCACCAACAATGTGGGTTGGCTCTAAAGAATAAGCTGGGCTCATCAAATTCCTTCTTTGGGAAGTTATGAACCTTTTGAACAAGCAGCCATGGAAGGTCTTGTCAGCCATGGGAGAACAGAGGCTATCTGGGAACAGGCTCCTGGGACCATGAGAGCAGACTCTCCAGCGACTTGGGGAAGAGAAGGGGGTCACATGTGAGACAAGCATGCAGCCCATGGAGCCACCTGGGAAGATGGAGCCTGGAGTTGAGCACGTTTCAGATAATGCCCTTAACAATCTCAGCCCTTCTGTATACTTAAATCCCTCTCCTCAACCTTTCTTAGATATGTGCTTTGGTCTCAGTTGATAATATAGTAGCACTTATAAAGGCATGAGCCACACAGTCTGTTTCTGGACCATATAAATCATAATTTATGCAAAAAGGAGAAAAATGGTGTCACAAAATGACTTGTGTTTATCATTACTATGGCCATTCATTGTCTACACATACCATGACTGTTGTGGTCCTGCAAAGAACACTTTAGTCTTCCTCCCTTATACATTATTTTTTCTTTTTTGGGGTCATATATACCTGGTGATGCTCAGGTAACTCCTGGATCTACATTAAGGAATTACTCCTGGCTGTGCTTGGGGATCATATGGGATATCCGGGATTGAACCCAGGTTGGCCATGTGCAAGCAAATGCCCACTCCACTGTGCTGTCACTCCAGCCCCTTCCCTGTACATCTTGATGTCTTCCTCCATTGTTATTACCCATCACAAAGAACCAAGAAGGAATCTAGCAAGACAATGTCCTCCTTAGAGGGTGGAGGAGGAGAAGAACTTAGGCAGCCTTAAGCCAGAATTCTTTTTAATGAGCAGAGAGGAAAGCATAAGCTAATACTCATATTTCAGTGATTCCTTACACGGAAATAAAAGCAGGCAAGCTAGTGGCTGAACCCATGCCCACCGCAAGTGTCTGCCATGACTATTAGGGACGGCGTCACTATGTTACACTCAGAACTTATTCTGAACTTTTTGGGGGCGGGAGTGATGGGGACAGTATCAAATGATTAGGCCAAAGGAAGTGGGTGGATTGAAAAGACTGTTAGTGGATTTTTAAAAATAAATTAAAAAAATGCCAGTGCATCGGGAGCTGGATCGGCCTAGGTGGGAGACCTGGCAAGCATGAGTTCTTGATTTTGTCTCGAGAGGATCTGCCAGAAGCAGCCTGCAGAAAGTGCAAAAGGGTGTTCAGAGAACCGCAGAGGACAGATGAGGAGGCTGGAGACTGAGGAGCCTTTGGGATTCGGAATATGACGTCAGTAGGTGGGGACCCATCTCTTCTGTCCCAGCACTCCTGCTGCACTGGTTGGCAGATACTACCTGGAACATTGGGGTGAAACCTTGGGGGTTTGGGCGGCAATGAGCCAGATGCTCAGAAGGCCTAGGGGCTACAGGTTTAGACTCTGAATCACTCCAGACCAGCAAACCACTCCACACCTGCCAGGCAGGGACAGGCCCCTCCACTGCTATCCTTTCTCAAGGGAGGGCATCCTGGGAAACTTGCCCAAGGACACGCAGCACCCTCTGCACAGACCCCACTAACAAAACAGAGTCACAGTTCATTAAGCGGAAGCTCAGTCCGCCATTCCCTTCTCCAGCCCAGCGAGGCTGAGAATCGGGAAACATTCCAAATGGCAGCAGAGTTGCCAAAATCAATGTCACAGTGTCTAGCCTCTACCACTCATAAAAATGGGCATGAAAGGTCAAGGCGGCCATGCCTGGTAGCTAGCCTGACCAAGGCTCTGTCCAGATCTTCTTCACACTCCCTCTGAATCTTGGGTATAATGCTCTTTTCACTAATGAGGAAAAACTGTGCTAAGGGAAATTTAAAGGACTTGACCAAACTCTCTGAGCTATTAAGTCAACCAGCATAGACCTTTCTCTCTCTCTGATTCTCACCCAGAACCTCATTTAAAAAGTGCTGGTGTTTGATGACAGAGTTCTTAGCAGTTAAGGTGTTGTCTGCTTGGCAAAGACCTTACTGCAGTAAATCTTAATCCATTGTTGAATTTCTATGGCTTTCCCATTTTATCTTATCTCTTAAGAAAGCTACCTCCCACCTCCTACCTACCTCCCACCTCCCTGGCTCAGGGGGCCAACCTGGGCAGCCTGTGAGCTTGAGCACCACTCACTACAACCTCTCTCAAGCCTTCCAGAGTCTATTGGCCACCAGCCGTCACCAAATCCATGCCAGATATTTGATTCGTTCATTTTGAACCACATTTCCAGTCCCACCTCTTATTTAGAAGATGCTAGAATAGCGCCTTTCAACTTTTTTACACCTTCAGGTAGGCTCTGGTCTCTGAGGACCTGTGGCAAACCAGGGATTTCCGGCATTTTAGTGCAAGCAGACCGGCTGTGATCTTCAGATCAGAGGTTGAGAACCGCATGCTGAAAGATTTCAGCTTCCCCAGCTCACCCTTGGGTAAACACTAACTTGGATTTGAACATACCCACTGTCTGCCTGGGGAAGAAGAGCCTAGTCCTGGTGTGGTCACTGTGCAATAAGCCCGGTATTGCTTATTGCCTCCCCACCCCACTGCCATGTAGCTCCTTAACAGGAGACTATAGGCAGAACTTGCTATACAATCTTGGAGGCTTTGTGTTTCTCCACCACCCAAAGACCCCACCTGCCAAGCCTTGGGTTCGAGCTTACACTTTTTTCTCCAGCAGCATTTCTACTGCTGACTAGGCTTCTGCTTCCAAACCCGCCTTTGTTCTTGCACAGATTTGCTCACAGTCACCATACTCTCCTGTATTTGACCCTGACTCCTTCAAGTTCTGTTTCAAAGGTAACACAAGCTGCTACTAAAGGAAAGCTCCTAAGGTTCTCCTGAACAATAGCTATGTAAATGCTCTTTGTTCATTGAAGTATTCCATGTATACCGAAAGCACCATAAATGTTCAATGCATCATCACAAAGTGCTTACACCTTTTTCTACAACTGACTGGTTAAGAAATAGGGCATTGTCTGGAAGGGAAGGAAAAGAGAAAGAGAGAAAGGGAAAGAAATAAAGAACCTGCCATGGAGGTGGGCTGGGGAAGGGGAGGGAACCGGGGACGTTGGTGGTGGGAGATGGGCACTGGTGGAGAGATGGGTGCTGGAACACTGTATGACCAAAACCCAAATATGAACTTTTTAATTGTATATCTTTTTATTTGTATATCTCACGGTGGTATAATAAAATACTTAAAAAAAAAAATAGGGCATTAAGAGTACCCCTCACATAATCCCTCATGCTTCTTCCTGATTATCATCTTGGCCCTTCTCCTGTAAGATAGCTTCGATCCTGACAACATCTAGCTTTTTTTTTTGCCTGATTTGAATTATATGTAAATGGAAATATACAGCATGAACTCTTTTGTTCCTATTTTTATTTACTCAAATTGTGCTCATGGAATTTATGAGCATGGCTTTTCGTACCTAATAATCTGTTCCTTTTCATTGCTGTGTTGTATTCCATTGTATAACTGTACCTCAATTTATCCAGCTGTTGAGTTTGTTTTGCTTTGGGACAATCAATATGCCCATGATGTATATGGATTACATATATACATACATATATATATATATATATATATATATATACACAAATATGTGTTGCATGATTTTCAAAATTACGAGGTGGATCCTTTACATTTTCCTAATGATGGCTGCTTTTGCTGCTGCTGCTGCTGTTAGAAATTATTATGAATTCATGTTCATATATGATCAACTATGTTGTGGTTATTAAGAATTGTTGGCATTGACTTGTTCTACTATTGTTTAGAGGGACTTTTTCAGGTTGACTCTTCACTCTAACACAGCAGTGTTTGTTAGCTTCATTGTTTCTGCAGGATAAAGTATTAGTGAGAGCTACTGTGTTAGGGCTTATAAATAAAAGGAATGGAGGGGGATTGTGGCCCCCCCTCAGGGGGCCCCAAGGCCCCAGGCTCAAGGGACCACCTGTGTACTCCAAGGCAATAACAGTACTTGAGGTCGGGGGGTGACCATGGCAGCAGATGCAGGGGCCTAGCAAGGTCCCTGACATTTCTCACTGTTCGCTAGGGCCCCCAGTCTGTGTCCAGGGCCTACACCATTCCCCTTGATCCATCAACGGATGAAAGAATAAGACCAGAGGTTCCTGAAAGGTTACTTCTTAATCTGTCTTCTGCTGCTTTTTACTTCACCTCGCTGCTCGCTCCAGGGACTTCTGGCTCTCTCTCAGCAAGTTCTCCCACATGTTGCTCTCTTTGGGGCATCTATGCAGGCTCCTCTCTTCAGGGCCTCTCTCTTCTGGATGTCTTTGTTCAGGGAATCACCTTTCAGGTCCTCTCCCAGGACCTCTATTTTCAGGACCTCTTTTCTTAGGTCCTTTCTGCTCAGGGATTTTCTCTTCAGGACCTCTTTTCTCTCAAATCCTCTATCTACGTCCCTATCTCTGTTTCCCTAAGTTTCACCATTTTGTCCTGTTGCCTCTATTTCTCTGTGTCCCTATCTCCATTTATTTGTTTCTCTGTTTGGTCCTGTTGCCCTCTTGCCCTTTTTCCCTGTAGCCCTACAGCCTTGGTGCTAGCCCTTGGGCTCAGGCACCAGGCCTTGTGATTCTGATGCTGGCCATTGGGCCTAGACATTAGGAGCAGCTTCTCTTCCCTGGTGCTGTCTGTCCAGTCCAGGCATCAGGGACCTCATGGCCCAGGTACTGCCCTTATGGCCCAGACGCCAGAGGCCACTGCTGTCTCCATCTGGAAGCCCCAGATATTATCCAAAAACTACTGGGTTGGTCATTTTGTTCAATTTCTCCCCCAAGAGTTCTAAGAGTTAGGAAACATGTATTCATTATATGTATATAAGTACACTTATATATACATATATATGCATTGGATTAATTTTTAATCCGAATTTAGGATTATAGTATATTGGCATAACCACATTGATTCTAAAACTATATGCTGAAAGTCTCTGTTCTCCATGACATATTCTCTGCTCTGTTTCTCTTCTATCAAACAGTAAATTCTTCAGAATATCAATACAAATGTCTCATCAACAGTATCTTCATGGGATGCAGTTAAGACATCTTTTTACAGTTCTTTTGTCCCAATAGTATATACCACTCATGAGAGAAGAGAATATAATACTCATGAGATGAGTCCAGTCAGTGTTTTAAAGAACTAGCTTCTCTCAATGAAGCTGTGCCACCAGCTGGATACACAGTTAAGTTCAACTATTACATTTCATTTTTGATGTTCATGAATTGTCTTTAAAATGTAGTTTGCTGTAAAGTAAAATTTCAAAATTTTATAATCATATAAACTATTTACATGGCTCTAAAGCTGACTGTACAAAATCTATTTTTCAATTATTTTTTTAAAATAAATATTTTATTATACCACCGTGAGATATACAGTTACAAAGATGTTCTTTTTTTTTTTTTTTGGGTCACACCCGGCAATGCTCAGGGGTTATTCCTGGCTCTGCACTCAGGAATTACTCCTGGCAGTGCTCAGGGGACCATAAGGGATACCGGGGATTGAGCCTGGGTCGGCGCGTGAAAGGCAAATGCCCTACCCGCTGGACTATTACTCCGGCCCCTATTTTTCAATTATTTTAGACTCAGTTTTATTTAGTCACCTGGATTCTGTTCTCCCCAGCAGTGTGACACCCTTGTCTTGGCAAAAACCTCTCTAGCTTCATGCCTTCAGATGTTCTGCTGTGTTCTCTGGACCCTTTACCTCCACACCCAGCCCAAACATGTAAAGAAAAAGTTAAACATTTAGCCATAGAAGGTTGAGTGATAATGACGAGAACAATTGTGTATCACTTAGAGACAGGCACACAGCCTGAGAAATGTGTCTTTAGGTGATTTCATTATTCCACAAGCCTGGCTGGTATAACTTGCTTCATGCCTAGGTTGTATGATAGGGCCTAATGAACCACAGTGGTGTCAGTGCTACTCTTTTGCTCCAGTTTTTAGGTAACACATGACTTTATGTATCTACAACTAGCCAATTCCTCTCAGAAGAAAAGGTGGGTGGGGGGGGAGAGCTAGCTCCTCTACACATAAAGCTGCAGGTAAGAATTGAGAAGGTGAAGGAAAAGAGAAAGAGAGAGAAAGGGAAAGAAATAAAGAACCTGCCATGGAGCAGGGCTGGGAAGGGGAGGAACCGGGGATGTTGGTGGTGGGAGATGGGCACTGGTGGAGGGACGGGTGCTGAAACACTGTATGACCAAAAACCCAAACATGAACTTTTTAATTGTATATCTTTTTTATTTGTATATCTCACGGTGGTATAATAAAATACTTAAAAAAAACAAAAGGCAGAGAATCTGAAAAAAAGAATTGAGAAGGTGAATTACTCTGGGTGGGGATGCCCTTCGTGAAAAATGTGAAGGGAGGTTTGGATAGAAAGCAAACGTGCAATGTGTTGAAATATACATTAGTTAAAGGTTATAACTTGGGGGCTGGAGCAATAGTACAACAGGGAGGGCATTTGCCTTGCATGCCGCTGACCAGGGTTCAATTCTAGCATCCCCACACCACCTGGAGTGATTCCTGAGTGTAGAGTTAAGAGTAACCCCATGAGCATCACAGGGTGCAACCCAAAAAGCCCAATAAAGTGTTATAATTTTGGAAAAATTAAAAAAAACCTATTATGGATTCACCACCAGGATCTCACCATTCTACAAGGAAGTGATCATTGATGTCAAAAGAGGGGGTTCGACAGGGTGATACCATTTCACCAAAACTCTTCAGTGCCATCCTCGAGAATGCCATGTGACAATTAGAATGGGAAGGAATGGGAGTGAAGATAGATGATCAGCAACTATACCACCTCCCTCGCTGATGACATCGTTCTAATAACACCAAAAATTAGCCAAGTGGCATGCTGGCTGACTTCAAGAATGTGGAAAGATAGGTCTATGGCTGAATCTCAACAAAACAATGTTCATGAAAAATGAACTAGTTCCAGAGGCCCCATTCACTCTCAATGGAACAAACATCTCTGAATGTAGCAGTTATGTGTACCTAGGTCGAGAAGTCAACATGATGAACGACCTAAAACCTGAGCTGCTTAGGAGGAAGAGAGCAGCATGGAACTCCTTCAAGAGCAGCATCAAAGAAATAGCTAAAAAGGGCAAAGAACCTCTGGCTCCAGGCACATCTCTTTCCACCGTTCTCCCTGCATTAACATATGTCTCAGAGACCTGGGTCCTATGAAAGCAGGATGAGAATGCTATTCGGGTCTCCCAAAGAGGAATTGAAAGAGCTATGCTTGGAATATCACGCCTCACTCAAGTGAGAGAAGGAATCCGAATTCCAACTTCTGTCGACGACCCAGAGTCAGGGACGCTGTCTCATTTGCCAAGGCATCGAAAATCAGATGGGCAGGACATGTAATGCGATTTGGAGATGACCACTGGACTAGAGCCATTACCAACTGGATCCCACGGGAGGTCAAAAGATCATGTGGCTGCCCACCTATAAGATGGTTAGACTTCTTCGTCAAGACCCTGAGCGGTTTGAGGCTCTTCATATTCCTGGAGCAAGCAGATGCCATTGGGCTACACTGTCACGTGATAGGGTCAAATGGAAATGTTACTGGTGCCTGCTCGAGCAAATTGACGAATAACGGGATACCAAGTAATCAAGTGATCAAAAACTGGCAGAAAGCATCCACAGTTCCACCCCAGCACCAACCTTTGTCTTGGTAAGTCACAAACACTGTCCAGTCCACCCCCCGCCTCCACACCAGCTTCTATCCTGGTCTTGAGGGGTCTCTCAGTTTCTGTGAGAAGCTGGGGAGTAAGCGTCCACAGGCCTGCTCCTCTGTGGGCCTTCATCAAGGTGGCAGTGATGATGATATAGGAAAACCCTTAAGAAGGTGCTTACTAATTGCAGGCTACCATAGTGTTGGGTTTTGTTTTTATATTAAACAAATCTGTTTTTTTCTGTTTACTCTCTGAACCAGATTCTACTGCTAACTGCAATTTTACGGAGAAGAAAACAGAGGTTTGGGAAGGTGAAGTAAGTTGCCCAAGGAAACAGCAACAGAAGTTTCAGAGAGGAGCCCAGGTTTCTAAAGCCTTCCACTTCTGGAAAGAAATACTAATTTTCTGTATCACAAATTAGAAAAGCAACGTGTTAAAGTATATGTGCTTTTTTTGTAATCAGTAAAAAAAATAACAATTTAAAAATTACATGAATGAAAAAATGGACTTTTTGTTCTGTCTGTTCCCTGAGGAGACAGGTGTTGCATGTCCTTCCATACTGCTCTCCTGTTCATCCATCTGAAAAATAGACACAGAATTGTAGTTTGTGTCTTTTATTTTTTCTATTAACCAAATAAATGGCTATCTCAGTATTTTCCTGGTCAACGTGTTTTATCATTAGACCTGCTATAGGAGTGATTATGGTTAAAAATTCCCCCATTTTCTGATTTTCTGTACAAACACAGAATACTGAATAACTGAGATCAAACATGAACTATCTGTTTTTTAAAAATCCTGTTTTGCTTTTTCACATCAACATCCTTTTTATGACAGAATCACACACCCTCCCACATATATGTAACAATGTGGGTGCCAGAGAGTGCCAGTGGCAGAGCACTTTCCTTCTAGGTAGGAGGCCATGAGCTCCAACCCACGTACAGGGGGCATAACTTCCTGAGGTCCTCTCGGGGTGTGCCTCCTTCAGGTGAGCACTGCAAGCAAGTATGTGTGACCTCTGGACAATACAACAGCAGAAAGGGAAAGGACAGAGGAAAAGGAGTAAAAATTCAGGTATACCTATACTGTGTCTAGACCATAGATTTGGACTTTGAGGAGGAAACTGAGTGTCAGCAATAAAAGCAAACCAGAACAATGAAAGTCCTTTCATATGTTTCTCCATTTTCAAATCTTACATATGTAAACAATACACTGGTTTTTGTCTATTTTACAGAACTTTTGTAATTTTGCAATGATGCATAAGTTTTTTTTTTGCTTTTTTTTGGGTCACATCCAGCAATGCTCAGGGGGTTACTCCTGGCTCTACACTCAGGAACTACACCTAGCAGTGCTCGGGGGATCATATGGGATACCAGGGATCAAATTTGGGTCGGCCGCATGCAAGACAAATGCCCTATCCACTGTGCTATCATTCTGGTCCCAAAAAATTTCTTT
The DNA here is from genome assembly GCA_021461705.1 of Cryptotis parvus. Taxonomy (NCBI): domain Eukaryota; kingdom Metazoa; phylum Chordata; class Mammalia; order Eulipotyphla; family Soricidae; genus Cryptotis; species Cryptotis parvus. The sequence goes on along the minus strand of JAJIBD010003440.1, from coordinate 144,103 downwards.
ACATATTTTCTTGGGTATAATACCACATGGAGGTTCCTGCAAGTCACCTGACATGGCTCCTAATTGATCCCTTTAGGAGGGATCATATGTGGTATAACAACCAAAATTTACTCATTTTCCCATAGTGATGGGCTCATTGGCTTCTAATTTTGATTCCATAAACAGTTCACTAGATCACTAGATCACTAGACATCCCATTGTTCATCGATTTCCTCAAGCGGGCACCAGTAACATTTCCATTTGACCCTATCACGTGACAGTGTAGCCCAATGGCATCTGGTTGCTTTAGGAATACGAAGATCCTCAAACCGTTTATTCAGGGTCTTGACAAAGAAGTCTGACCATCTTGTAGGTGGGCAGCCATGTGATCTTTGACATCCCGTGAGACCCAGTCCGTAACGGCTCTAGTCCAGTGGTCGTCTCCAAATCGTATTACATGTCCAGCCCATCTGATTTTTTTTAATTCTTTTTTTTTTTATTTTATATTTTTACAATTACAAAGATATACAATTAAAAAGTTCATATTTGGGTTTTGATCATACAGTGTTCCAGCACCCATCCCTCCACCAGTGCCCATCTCCCACCACCAACGTCCCCGGTTCCCTCCCCCTCCCCAGCCCTCCTCCATGGCAGGTTCTTTATTTCTTTCCCTTTCTTTCTCTTTCTCTTTTCCTTCCCCTCCAGACTACGTATGTTACAGAACATACATTAAAGGGTTGTCATGTGTATCTTTTTGCCTCTATTTAATGCTCAGTTCTAGGTTGGTATTTTTTTAGCACACTGTTCCATTTTCTGTCTTACTAACCTCTGACGCCCACACGTTTGTGATAATTTCCACCTTCGACAAGACCTCCTGATATATGTTTCACTTGACCTTGGATATTGGTATCATAATATGTACATATATATTTATGTTATGCAGATAAATGCAGTCATTCTGTATCTGTCTCTCTCCTTCTGGCTAATTTCGTTCAACATAATCTTCTCCATGTCCATCCATTTATAGGCAAATTTTATAACTTCATTTTTCTTAACAGCTGCATAGTATTCCTTTGTGTAGATGTACCAAAGCTTCTTTATCTAGTCATCAATTTTCGTAGCCCATCTGATTTTCGATGCTTTGGCAAATGAGACAATGTCCCTGACTCTGGAACAGCAGTGGAGATCGAAACTCCGATTCCTTCTCTCACTTGAGTGAGGCGTGATATTCCAAGCATAACCATAAACAGTTAACTGCCACATTTTGCAGGGAGGTGGATGGGCCATGACTGGTGATGCTCAGGGCTTGCTTCTGGCTCAGGGTCTCTCCTGGCAGTACTGATAGCACAATATGCAGTGCCAGGGGTTGAACCAGAATCAGTTGTGTGCAAGGCAAACATCTGAACTCTACTACTTGTCTGACTCATACACTTAATATTTAAAATGTTTTTTTTATTTTTGGGATACACCCAGCAATTCTCAGGGCTTAGTCCTGGATCTGTGTTTAGGGATCATTCCTGATAGGTTTAGGGAATCATATGGATTCTTGGGGATTTAAGCTGGGTTGACCTAGTGCAAGGCAAGGGCCCTACTCACGATACTACCACTCTAGCCCTAATGTTCTTGTATATGTATTTTTACAGGTCTGTGCTTCTGTAAATTAAAATTAATAAGATCTATGAAATTCAGCAATCTGAGAAAAGTTTTGTAATATGGTATTACAGTCAATGAAGCATAAATGATGTGAGCTAATTTTACCTATATGAACTATGTTAATTTTGTGATATATCCCAACCTCAATAACTTTATAGAATACCTAAAATTAACAGTATTTGATATATTTGACACATTGCCTACTTTTATTGTTTTTGGGTCACACCTGGCAATGCTCAGGGGTTACTCCTGGCTCTGCAGTCAGGAGTTACTCCTGGTAGTACTTAGGGACCGTATGGGATGCCAAGGATCAAACCTGGTTGACTGTCTGCAAAGTGAGCATCCTACCTACTATACTAGCTTTCTGGTCCAGATTACCTACTTTTTAGTCACACACAATAATAGCTTTTCATATATCATTAGGCTTTTTATTATAAAGATGTATTTGTCAAAGGAGGATAAAAATGTTTTAATTAACAGTCTGTTTTGTAACTTGAATTATTTTGGACATGTTTGTGGACAACCTGTCATTTGATCTCTTATCTCAGTCTTTCAAGTGTTCACGAAGGACAGACTGTCTATTTTGGGCCCTACGCTATGGCCATCTAGTCACTTATTTTTTTTTTTAAATTTTTTATTATACCACAGTGAAACATACAATTACAAAGGTGTTCATAATTGGTTCTTGGTAATGCAGTATTCCAGCACCCATCCCTCCACCAGTGCCCCATCCCCACCACCAGTATACCCATCCCCTCCCACCTACCTCCAGGCTGCCTCAGTAGCAGGTATCCCCATTTCCTCTCTTTCTCTCTCTGTCTCTCTCTCTGTCTCTGTATCTCTTTCCCTCTTCTTTTACACATTGTAGTCACTTGTTTCTTTATTCACTCTACACAAATTCGCTTTACATTTCCATTAATTAGTTTGCATTAATTACATTGAACCAAGTGCCCTGATCTCATCCAAACAGACATTCAGAACTGAGAGTACTGAGGACTGGATACTCAACTGGTTCTGAGGATGCTGGGATGAACACAATCCCATTATAATTAGACCATTCTTTAGCTCAGTAGGGTGGGGGAAAGGAAGGGCAATTATACAGGCACTGTGTTTGTGAAGTGCATACAAGGTACAAAGGACACATGGAAGGAAGACTTTGAGTCTGAAGAGACTGAGGAAGATTGAGAAGACCATAAAAAGCTGAGTTTGGCTGTGTACTAGAACTTGATACCAAATAAATATTGGGACTGCATATTTCTATTTCTAATATAGAATATATACATACTTTGGTTTATAGTGAAAAAGATAATGGTATAATATTGCTTAATATATAATATTGCATAATATTTAATAGTGTATGTAGAGAGATAATATAATACATGCTATATATCAGTTTGGGGCCATAGGAAAAACCTTTGGGTGTATGGCTGGAGTTGCTCCTGGCAGTGCTGAGGGACCATCTTCAGTGCCAAGAACCAAACCAGAGTCAACTGCATACCATACCAAACACCTTAATCCCGGGACTACCTCTCCAGCCCTGTAGAAAAAATATGAAGCAGAAATTGTCTAACAAGGGGAAGCATTTCTTACCATGCCATTAAATATTGATGAGCACTGTGGAGAAGGGCAGAGATGTGGAGGAAGGAAGAGTAGGAGTGGAGAAATCAGTGACTTGAAGAAAAGGATGATGGCTCTGGAATTTGAACCTGTTGACTACTAGCCAGAGGTGCTTCAATCTCTTGTGTTAGAAACAACAGCTCTGTCCAAGTTGGCATCAGACAAGGAAGAATGAAGCAATTCATGGGTACCTTTAGCCTTTCTGGATGGTCTTAGCTAATTGAGATGATTCACCCCAAACCAAACCACAGCAGCAGGCCACTAAGATTGGCACATTGTATTATTGTACGGCCCTTGCCCTGCACCCTGAGGCCTTTCCAGGCTCCATCCGACCCCCAGACTGCCAAAGACACTGCCAGCACATGCTTGAGTGTTTGCCAGCTAATGTTTTTCTGATTCTACCACTTCAATCCAGAAGGTTCTCTGAAGCTGTTAATGCACACATCACCCAACTCTTTCACACCCTCACTCTTCAGTGACCTCACTTCCCCAACAGTGAAGATTACCAGGAGTAATTGCCACAGGGCTGCACCCACAACAAATGGAGAAAGGGAACATTCTTGCCAATCCTCCTGAGCAGAGAGGCGGGCAACCCTCTCTCTAAAGTGGTCAGAATGAGACACATTTTGAAAATGACTACAAGCTGAATGTCCTTCATCCACTAGTGGTGGTGTCCTGGTGTTTTGAGTGAAATGATAGAAAACAGCTCCAGAGATGAGTCCAAATGGAATCAACGAGGAAAGCCTCAAGAGAACATCTCAGCCAATAGGCTTTGCTTCTGTTGCACCGAGGACTCCTCCGCAGTCTGACTGATTTTATTTCTCCTTGCATGTGCTAACGTGATTCACCTCAAAACCTAGTAACAGGGATTGTGTAGGGCAGGGGTGAAGGCTGTAGCCTGATAATTGAGAGTCTTGGGTTCTTTCTTACAGCTGTCATAACCACTACCTAGTCATGTTACCACCTGGAGATGTAGTGACCTTTGCTATATAATGAGTTGAGCCAGTCAGCATCATGTCCAACTGAGGTTGCCTTTCTATGTCTATGTTTCCCATCAGATCAAAGCACCTTCAGTGCTGAGGATGGGGCATCCCCAATTTTAATATCCACAGTGACCAAGACTCGTGTTAGTCTGAGTGGAGGAAATTGGCAGTGCTTTGTAGCTCTAAATGAGAGATTGCCTTAATTTGCTACCTCTCATCTCCTAAACATTCACTAAATGCTATTTTGTACAATTAATGGCGCCTCATGCCCTCTGGGTTCTCAGAGATGCTGGGATTGTTGCATGCCCCTTCTTCAGAACCATGGTAAGTTTTCCACCAGCAGCTTACATTCTAGGGATGTCAATGTAGGGGTGTAAGCATTGCACGCCCCCACTCTCAATGCCAGATCATCTCAGCTTCAAAGTTTCTCATGAGTTGGTGGAGGTCTCCATTGTACCTACAGCAACAAGCCCACTTTCCTCTTTTCCTGGTACTGCTTTCTTTTACTTTCTTTAGTGAGGGGGCACACCTGGCAATGCTTGGTGCTTACTTTTCTCTCTGTGCTCAGGGATGACTCCTGGTGGTGTGCAGAGGACCATCTACAGTACCAGGGATTTAAACCAAGTTTGTTTGCATGCAAAGCAGTGCCATATTTCCTGTAATATCTCTCTGGTCTTTGCCTTCTATTCAGAAGTCTCACACCCTGAAAACCCTCTCCAATAGATTTCTACTTCCAATTTCCAAGGAATCCAACCAGTGGCTTTGGTGCCAGGATAGCCTAAAAAATGACTTTAGGACGTGACTCAGAGAATGCCCATCAGCGGGCATAAGTGGAACAACAAAAGTACCTGGCACAAATGCAACTGTGAAGTCTTATACAGTGATGAGTCAGGCTGTACTCAGCAAGGGAGATATATTGGGAAATATGAATATATGTCAAGAAAAAATAGATCAGGAAATAGATGAGAAGCATGTGAAACTAGAAATACAAGCACATTAGAACTGGACAGCTGCTGATGGTGAAATGAATGCTAGGACTCGGAATGTAACTCTGTGATAAAGCACAGATCTTGCATGTAGAAGCCCTAGGTTTGATCCTCAGCACTGCGCCCCTCCCCTGCCCTCCTCCCAAAGCAACCAGGTGTTTTGGGTCTTTCTTTCAGAGAAAAGAAAAACCTATAAAAGGCGAATGATGACTAATTAGTGGTTTAAAAACAAAGTGTGAGAACCAGAAACACTCCTAACAAACCTGTGTGAAACTCTCAGAAGCTATAGCTGAGTTGGAGAATAAACCTGAAAATAAAGACAAGGACTTTAGATGATGGGAAAGAAGGAAGTTCTGAGTTGGGATGGGGATATCTCTGTTGACACATTTAAAAATCTGGAATCTCCAGATACCCTAAAGTCCTTTGACCTACAGAAGTAGCTTACGCCTCCCTAGTAAAGTCTGTCCAACTTCCCAGCTCAGAGAAGCCATCTCCCCAACCATTCACCCTCCAAACAATCTAGCTCCATCTGCCTCCTGGCTCAAACCAGTTATCAGAATCTTGGACCTTTCAAGAAAGAATGACATTATCCTTCCAACGATCTGACTTTGGGGCATGGCCAACACCTAGCATCAGAAACAAGAGAATTTAAGGCTGGATTTAGGGATCTCTGGATCAAAGATCAGAGAACAGGAAGTTGGAAGAGGAAGTGCCTAACAGTGTGGAGCAATCTATCATAATTAAGAATTAACAGGCAAGACTGCTAAATATGGAACCAATATCCTGCTCAAATAGGTCTTTCCTACATTCTTGGCAGCTTGGAGAAAGTGATATTCAACACAAAGGGACACAAAGATGTTTACAAACCACTACAGCCCCTGAGAAAGAATAGTTTCTAGAAAAGCAAAAAAGACTTGCTCTAATATATGCCACTGGCATCTCTGAGAAACACGATGGCAGTCTTCATCTCAAGACCAAAGTGGATGAGGATGAGTAGAAACTGCGCCTGACTCCTGGGGTGGAGGGAGGGGTGAGAGAGTTGTAAAATCATAAAAGGTAGGTAATGAGCAGCAAATACAAGTAAGGTGAGTACAATTATTGTAATAAGTGCAAGGTGGTAGTATAGGGGAAATGGGCGAGACTAGCAGTGACCTACCAGTGTGGTTTGTCTGGGACTAGGGGGTTTTCAGGAATTTAGGGTTCTGTTTTTAAAACAGGATCATTTTTGGGAAAATCAAAATAAATTAGGGGGCAGGAGAGATAGCACATCGGATAGGGTGTTTGCCTTGCACACGGCCGACCTGGGTTCAATCCCTGGCATCCCATATCCCCGGCATCCCATATAGTTCCCTGAGTACTGCCAGGAGTAACACCTGAGTGTTGCCAGATGTGACCCAAAAAGCAAATAAATAAACAACAATGAGATACCACTTTACACCACAGAGACTGGCACATATTCAAAAGAGCAAGAACAATAAGTGCTGGCGTGGATGTGGGGAAAGGGGACACTCATCCATTGTTGGTGGGAATGCCAGCTGGTACAGCCTTTCTGGAAAACAATATGGACTTTCCTCCAAAGACTAGAAATTGAACTCCCATTTGACCCAGCCATACCACTCCTGGGAATCTAGGAGTAATTCCTGAGTGAAAAGCCAGGAGTAACCCATGAGTTTTGCCGGGTGTGACCCAAAGATGAATTCAAATGAATCAGAACTGCTTCTCACTATTCTTATTTTTTGGATATGACTTAGAAACAAAAACAATATAAAGAAAACAATGTTCATGAAGAATGAACTAGTTCCAGAGGCCCCATTCACTCTCAATGGAACAAACATCTTTGAATGCAACAGTTATGTGTACCTAGGTCGAGAAATCAACATGATGAACGACCTAAAACCTGAGCTGCGCAGGAGGAAGAGAGTGGCATGGAATGCCTTCAAAGGCATCGAAGAAATAGCTAAAAAGGACAAAGAACCTCCGGCTCCAGGCACATCTCTTTGACTCCACCATTCTCCCTGCATTAACATACGCCTCAGAGACCTGGGCCCTACAAAGCAGGATGAGAATGCTATTCGGGTCTCCCACAGAGGAATCGAAAGAGCTATGCTTGGAATATCATGCCTTACTCAAGTGAGAGGAATCCGGAGTTCTGACCTCCATCGCTATTCCAGAATCAGGGATGCTGTCTCGTTTGCCAAGGCATCGAAAATCAGATGGGCTGGACATGTAATGCGATTTGGAGACAACTGCTGGACTAGAGCCATTATCGACTGGATCCCACGGGATGTCAAAAGATCATGTGGCCGCCCACCTACAAGATGGTCAGATTTCCTTGTCAAGACCCTGAAGGAACGGTTTGAGGCTCTTCATATTCCTGAATTAACCAGATGCCATTGGGCTACATTGGCACGTGATAGGGTTCAATGGAAATGTTACTGGCGCCTGCTCAAGCAAATCGATGAATAACGGATTCAAGTGATTCAAGTGATGTGTATGTGTCTTTATACATACATATGTGTACATATACACACAAGTGTATATATTACCTGCCCCTCGAGGTGTTGCAGGTGTGGCTGCGATGCAGGTGTGGCTGCATAGGCAGGTGGCAGACAGGAGACAGGCTTGTCTACACCCAGGGCTCTGCCCTGTGGGCCCTGGATAGTTGATGGTATGACATAGAAAATTACTGGGTTTCCTGGGATGAACCCAGAGCCACGGCAGAGCCTGGCAAGCTACCAGTGGTGTATTCAATATGCCGAAAACAGTAACAATAGTGGACCTCATTCCCACGATTGGAGACATTACTGGCACCTGCTCGAGCAAATTGATGAACACTGGGAAGACAAATGATACAAGTGACATGTATAAATTATATATAGTATTCCATTATATATAATGCATATTATATATATTATATAATGGATTACTATATCCATTATACTGTATGTATTTTATATATAATGGAATACTACTTTATTACTATATATGTAATGGAATATTACTCAGTTCTAAGAAGAAATCAATGCATTTTCTGTTGTGTGGATGGATCAGGAGAGTACTATGCTGAGTAAAGCTAAACAGAAGCAGAGAGACATACAAGGTTAGCCTCTCTCACATGTGGGATATAAAGAAACATAACAAAGGAATGCAAATGGTGAAAGCAGCAGATCTTCCAAACTGGTCTACAGAATGGACTTTGCCATGGTGAGGAGCAGATGGGATGGATGAGAGGAGGGGTACACTCAGGCAATGATGGAAGGAAGCAGACACTTGAGTGAAGGGTGTGTTGTAACATTGTAAGTACAAAACCCTATGGTTAACAGAATTGTAAATCTTGGTGCCTAAATTTTGAAATAATAATAAATTCAAATTTGAACGCATTGCATTTATGCCCAATTTCATTTCCAAACCAAGAATATGTTGATTAAAGGAAGAGGATGAGTCCCCAGTAGGATGATTCTGCAAGCCTGTGTATGGCAAACATCGCTGGCAGTGATTTCACCAGGCCTTTCCTAAGAGACCTCTGACCGTTTACTCCATAATCCTACCCTGGGAAAGGGAAGACATCCAAACACCTCAAGCACCTGAGGCCTCAAGGTTCTACTTACCTTTGGTGTCTGAAATGTCAACCTGGTCCCTCTGTCGCTTAGGAGGTCGCAGGGACCATGTATCTGAGACTGACTCAGTGGGGCCACTGGCCCATGGACAAACTTAGAGGTCATTTTTCCAGTCCCCAAAAGAGCTTCTGTAGTGGAGACAGCTGCCACTTACATATTTCCTGGTCGGTGGAGTAAGAGCGAGGGAGATGAAGTGGCAGATTTTTCTCTTACCTCTCCCCACCAACTCTGTGCTTCACCCAAAGTTCTATTGTACCCTTGAGGGGACAGCAGACTAATCAAGGCCTCCTCTAAAGACAAAGGGGCTGAGTCAGTGCTCCTTCCACAGGCTACGTGCATCCTGGAGGTTAATAGACTCCTTCAAAGCTGTAGCCTCCCTTATAAGTATTGAGTCAAAATTAGCTTAGGTTAACGCCATCTCAGGCACACAATGTGTGGCCTTGGATCTGGTGAATGTCTTGTTTCTAAGTCATATCCAAAAAATAAGAAGAGTGAGAAGCAGTTCTGATTCATTTGATATGGGCACTGTTGCACATTTGCATTCCTACCCAACAGGGAAAAAAAAACGAAGCCATATGCCAGTGAGCCATGTGCCAATGGCTTACTCCTTGAAATAAGTCAAAGTGACATGGGTTGTCTAGACATGCCCACAAACCTGATCACAAACATGATCATTGGTCATGTTATGATGTCGGGAGTAGATGAACAGGAAGTGGCAAATGTGTGGGAGGGGTGATGGTAAGTCACATATGCTCATGAGGATAGAGAACCAGACCTGGGATGTGGGTGGGGTGGGGGAACCATGGAACCAGGTCTGCACTTCAGTGTCCCATTTCGTAGTCAACTGCACACATAATAGTCACAGCCTAGAAAGGTCATGGTTCAGACCACTCAAATCAGCATGAGGCAATACCTGCAGGCCAGACAACAAGGTGAGCAGCTGTGCTGAGGGAGGAGAGAGAGAGTCTGAGGTACAGAGCTGCACGGCAGGGGAGACTGTGGATGCCATTGCTACCATGGCGCAGGCTACAGTGATAGAGCCTGAGGACCCCCCCAGTTCCACTTCCTTTCTCATCAGTGCAGGACTGGGCCGAGGGCACCTCTAGAACCTGTCCTTCAGGACAGAAATGTCGTCTGAGTTACCAGCTGTCGCCTCCGCAGATTGCCACAGTGTTCCCCACTGCCATGCTGAACCTTAGCTGAGGACAGTTCCTCAGGCGTCGTGCTTTCCAGAGCCACCCGCCGCAATGATTAGCTCACCAGGGCCAGGCCAATGTGCCCACCCCGCCCCAGCTTGTTTCCCCCATACGGGGTGAGGTCTTGACTGCAACTGCAGCTCAACTTTTTCCTTCACTATCCCTCAAGTGTTATAAGGCACCCTGCAGGCATCTCTCCATCTGAGTTGGCTTCCTGGAACCCAATTTCTAGAACCTTACACATCTAATTTTCAAAAGCAAGAAATACATCTGAATAGGAGGCACACTTGGTAGTACTCAGGAAGCTCCTCCTGGCTCTGTGGTCAGGGATCACTCCTGGCAGCACTTGGGGGAAAGTATGTGCTGCCAGGGAAGGAATAGGAATTAAGCCTTTTATTTTTATTTACTGTCATTATTATTATTATTATTATTATTATTATTATTGTTATTATTTTGCTTTTGGGTCACACCCAGCAATGCTCAGGGGTTTCTCCTGGCTCTGCACTTAGGAATTACTCCTGGCGGTGCTCAGGGGACCATATAGGATGCCGAGGATCGGACCCAGGCAGGCCGCGTGCAAGGCAAATGCCCTACCCACTGGGCTATTGCTCCGGCCCCGGGATTAAGCCTTTTATATCATGATGTGATACTTCTCCTATTATCATGTTTGACCCATAAAGAACAAAGGGGAGAGTGGAGGTACAGAGTGGGGAAAGTAGGTTTATATGGGAACATTGACAGGCCTGGGAGAAGTTTCTGTCCAGAGAAACAGGGACGAGAACTATCAATCTGATCCTAGATTCCTACAAGTGCTCCAGAGGAAAATCACAGCTGTGATGGATTACAGCCAGTTACTAAGTACAGGTCCTGAATGAGGTTCCTTTTCCTGTGATCTCACATAATCTTCGCAATTACCCTGGGAGGTGGGTAAGATGATCACTGGCACTTTGTGCATAAAAGTCATTGAGGCCCAGGGAGGTTAAAGCCACTTGTGCAACACAGCCGAAGTCAGAGCCCCTCCCCCTCCCTTCTGCTGCTGTTGTTGGGATAACCTGGGCTGGCTCTCTCTCTCTCTCTCTCTCTCTCTCTCTCTCTCTCTCTCTCTCTCTCTCTCTCTCTCTCTCTCTCTCTCTCTCTCTCTCTCTCTCTCTCTGTGTCTGTCTCTGTCTGTCTGTCTGTCTGTCTGTCTGTCTGTCTGTCTGTCTGTCACGCATGCACGCCTGCCTGGCGAAACACTCCGCCAAAGGGCTGCTCTGACTCTGGGGTCTCACTCGTTTTTTATTGTGTGCCTGGACATGTCACCTTAGGGCCCAGACTCTTCAGCTTCGGTGCTTACGTGCCTCCTGCTTGTAGAGTTCATGGGGCAGTGGAGGAGAGTACAGTGAGACTGTACTTCCGGCCCACACACTTGCGATCTTTTAGTTGGGGGGCCGCATTGCTTGTCGCGGTGGTTGCACACACCTGGCTGTGAGCTGGAGATCTCAAGCCCTGTTGCGGCGCTGAGGGTTGTGGACAGAAGTGCCAGGACAGGGCGGGGCAAATGTAGGCAGTGACCTGGGACTAGAGCTCAAGACCTTCCACTGGCAAAGCTCTAGGCCCCCCACCGGACCTTGGCAGGGCTATGCGCCTCCAACACCGATTTCTGAGCTGAGAGTTCCACAGCTCTCATTGGTCCGTCCTTTTTTGGAAAACGCCAGGACAGCATTGAAGACCATTCAGCGTGGGAATGATCTGTTCCCTCTGGGCAGGAAGCTCCTATCCAGCTCCTATTTAACTCAATGCCACCCGGGGAACACAGACCTAGTTTAGATTTGCTGCACACGGCGAAGAAACTTCCCTGAGCAAAGATTTAATTGCCCTCCCATTTCCTAGAGCGTCACAGTTCTGAATATTAGGACTTTCAATGGATCCGGTTCAACTATTCAAACTCTAGCTTGATAAAGACATTACTATGATGAGTTTTATTTAATGTGACCCTCTCCAGAGAGTTCTCGAGATTGCTCCATGAGGTGAGGCTTTAGTGCTCAGGTTCCAACGGTGGATTAAAAATAATAATAAACTTGTGCTAATTTACACCCTCATCAAAGGAATGTGTTTATGAACATGATAATTAGTGAAGGAAAAACCTATATAATACCTCATGATTCACCACTGTTCAATTAATTACTAAACAAAGGTTTTCTACTGATTTATTTACCCTTAGAAACATTTTATTTTTATGAAGGAGGCTGACAAGAACAAAAGGATTTACTTTATTAAAATATAGTCTGCCTAATAGATATTTTTGACTGTATCTTTATAAAATTTAGAAGTCATTTGCATAGACCAATATAAACTTAATATACCCCAGAGAGTTTCTTTAACATGCATTGTCTTGTTTGTTTGGTTTTTATCTTTTTGGGTCACACGCAGCAATCCTCAGGGATTACTCCTGACTTTGCACTCAGGAATAACTCCTGGTGGTAACATGCATTGTCTTTATAGAGTAAGGCATCCTTCTAAAGGGTCTTAACTCATTTAATTCCCCAAACATTTCCATCAGATGAGAATATGACACTTTAGAGGTGACAGGAAGTTTAGTACTTTGTAGAGATGAGATATCCGGGGCAAAGCAAAGGTAATGAGCTTGATCAAGAACATAGAAAAAATGATTGACAATAATGGGTCTAGTAACTTTAGGAGGTCTCTGGTCAACTAAAGGAGAACAAGGCCACCATCCTGTTAGTTTGTATTGTTGCTGTTTTTATTTTTCAGGGTCACACCCTGTGGCGCTGAGGGCTACTGCTATGCAGATTGAATCTGTAGTTAAAGACTAGATTTTGGCCTGTGAGTTCTCTCTCCTGCCCACATTCTCAAACTTTTCTTTTGTCCTTAATGTTTGCTTCCAGCCAAAAGCATTAATTACTGTATGTGCTATGGCATGATCCCCTCATTGCCCCCCAAAGACATTTTCAATGTGTCTATTCATAGCTCCAGAGAATTCCTTTATCAACATAGTAAGATAAGCCCAAGCAGGTGTTCAGTCAAACTAAGAAGGGAACTGGAGATATTGCCAGACAATCACAAGCTCACAGGTCAGGCAGGTGACCTAAGTGAGGGAGCAGCTGGGTGGAAATCTGCAAATGGGGGACCTTGTTCTGACGGGGCGGGAGCTGCTGCCTGTATGCCCAGACCTGCCGGAAGGAAACTTTTCTCTTTATTTTTCAAGTGTTTCAAAAATATTGACAAAATCTCCTATTTCTAAACATGAGTCATCTTTTTTTTTTAATAGCAATATTTAAAAGCCAAACAGAAGTGATGTGTAAGCAGCTATGGACTGCAGGCTGCCTTTTTTTTTTCCTGTTCTCTTCTTTTTATTTTCCTTTCTTTTGGGACTGGGGAAAGATCAAGTTATACCATATTGTGCTCAGGGTTATGTGCTCAGGGATCACTCCTGCTGGTGCTCAGGGAATCATATATGGTTCAGGGATCAAATCGGGGTCAGCTGCATGCAAGGCAAGTGCCTTACCTTGTACTCTCTCCAACTTTCAGATGATGGCTTTTATTTTGGTTTGTGAGCATGTCTCTGTGTGTGCTCATGCGCGTGCATGTGTGTGTAGGGGTGATGTTGGGCCACATCCTTCTGTGCACAGTGATTATTCTTAGCTTTGTACTAAGGAGTGGCCCCTTGTGGTGCTGTAAAACCATACGTGGTGCTGGGGATTCAAACCAGGGTCATAACCAAAAGCAACCACATGCAAAGGGAGTGCTTTTCCTTCTATACTATCTCTCCGGCCCTGTGCTGCATTTCTTAACTTCTGTTGTGAATGAAATTTAAGAGGTCGATCTCCCACACACTACGAATTAAGGCCCATGGGGAAGTGACTTCATTCCCCTAAGTATCTCTCCCTGTCTGGTCTAAATTTCCACTATTATTAATATTTCCTAAATTTTAAATTCATTAAATTATTCCCATTAAAATATATGTAGAGGGCTCGAGTGACAGTCCAGTGGTAGGGTGTTTGCCTTGCACACAGCCGACCCAGGTTTGATCCCTGGCATCCCATATGGTCCCCCAAGCACTGCCAGGAATAATTCCTGAGTGCAGAGCCAGGAGTAACCCCTGAGCATTGCTGGATGTGACCCAAAAAAAGCAATAAATAAATAAAAATAAAAATATATGTAGATATTTGTTTGAGAAAGATAACCTGCTAAGACTTATCACCCTACTCTGAAACAAGCTATCAGATACTCCAAGCCCTCCTGCTAGAAGGAGGCATACACAATTCATTACAAAAAATTATTGCCAAGGCCCTAGAAGATGGTTCAAAGGGCAGGAGCAAATGCCTGGTATGTGCAGAGACTCTGTATTCTAACTCCGGCATCCCACAGACTTCCATGCTCTGTTGGATGCAGCCTTAGTCACCTCCAGCACTGCTGGGCAGATTCCCGCAAAGCAAAGCAAAACAAAACAAAACAAAACAAAACAAAGCAAAGCAAAACAAAACAAAACAAAACAAAACAAAACAAAACAAAACAAAACAAAACAAAACAAAACAAAGCAAAAACAATAACAGCGCGTCTCAATAGAGTGGACTGAGGGACTGACTCAACCAGATTCAGCCTCTGGCTATGGTGCCAGGACTATTCTTGGCAGAGGTCACCCAATCCTGGGCTGTCTAATCCCCAGACCTCAGCCACACCTCTTGCTCCTTGTAATAGGAGGTTTTAAGAATTAAGATGGACTTTTATTGAAAGTGACAAAACAACCCAAAATGGGAGAGAAAGAAAGACAAAAACAGACAGGTACATGCCTACATGTGTACACAGAGAGAGAGAGAAAGAGAGAGAGAGAGACAGAGAGATAGAGAGACAGAGACAGAGAGACAGAGAGAGAAAGAGAGAGAGACAGAGAGACAGAGAAAGCCAGATGGCTGGACCCAGAGCTCAACAATGCCTCTCTTGTCACAAGTTCTCTGTTCCTGTGTATTAACATCATTATTTCTCAGGGTCTCCCAAAAAGGTGACCAGCACTAGCCCATCCACTCTTGCACTGCATACCTGCCATCTACATAGCAGCTGCAAAAGAGAACCCCCTTTTAATCAGTGGTGCATCAGAACCCCAGAGATCTGCTTTACTTACACTGAGAGCTCGTTCTGAGTGGCTAAATCTGGAGTTTTCCTCTTGTGAATATAAGACCAATGCAACTTGAAAAAAAAGTTTGTACACTTAGCGCCAGAGAGATAGCACTGGAGTGCTTGACTTGCATTGGCCAACATGGTTTGATCCTCAGAATTGCATATGGTCTTTTGAGCAGCATGAGGAGGAGAAGGAGCATGAGCACAGAGTTGGGAGTCAGTCCTGAACACAGCTGAGTGTACCTTTCTACCCCAGTGTCACAGGGTATTGTATTTTGCTGTTTTTATTTTTCAGGGTCACACCCTGTGGCGCTCAGGGCTACTGCTATGCAGATTGAATCTGTAGTTAAAGATTGATGTGTAACGGGTCTCTGCTTAAAAGTCAACCACAGTAGTACTTCCAGATTCCAGGTTGATTTTTTCTTTTATTTTTAGTTGAATCACCGTGAGACAGACCATTACAAAGCTGTTTGTGATTGGGTTTCAGTCATATAGTGTTCTAACACTCATCCCTCCACCAGTACACATTTCCCAACAGCAATGTCCCCAGTTTCTTTCCCAACCACCCACTTCTTCCCTACAACTTGCCTCTGAGGTAGGCACTTTCCTTCTCTCTCTCATTTTCTATCTCTCCTCTCTCTCTCTCTCTCTCTCTCTTGCAATATAGACACTGTAGGGATATCATATATATCTTTATCTGCTTTCAAACTCAGTCCTGTCCAGAGTGATAACTTACAACTATTATTATCACATGGATCCCTTCCCTATCTTACCTACCCTCCACCCCCCACACAACTTGAGGTAGAGTCCAATCATTGACAAGTCCTTCTGGCCCCTGTTTTCACTGGTCTTGGATATTAGTCTCATACCATTATTTTTATCCCACAAATGTATTTTGACATTCTATATCTGTCCTTCTCCTTCTGACTCATTTCACTCAACATGATACTCTCCATGTCCTTCCATTTATAGGCAAACTTCATGAAATGAAGTCATGAGACCTTCCATCTTTTGTTCCCTAGGATTTCTTCGCCATTCAGGGGAGTTATTACTCCATATAAATTTTAGTGTGTCTTTTTAAATGTCATAGGTATTTTTATAGGGACTACATTGAATTTATATACTGTTTAGGGTAGGATTGTTATTTTGATAATATTAATCTATGAATAGGGTGTGTATTTCCATTTCCATGTATTTGTTTTTAGTGTTGTACAGTTTTCTTTATGAGTCTTTCACTGCTTTTGTTAAGTTAATTCTCAGGTACTTGGTATTTTGAGGTGCAACTGTGAGTGGGATTTTAAAAAAATTTCTCTGAGATTTATTGCATAGTTTGTGAAAAGAAATGTCACGGATTCTGCATGTTGATTTTGTAGCCTGCCACATTATTGTGCGAGGTTATTGTTTCTGGGAATTTCTTGGTAGTGTTTAGGGCTTTCTAAATATATAATCATTTTGTCTGTAAATAGTGATAGTTTTGACTGTTTTTCCCAATATGGATGACATTAACATCTCTTTCTTGCTTGATTGCTACATCAAGGACTTCTAACACTGTATTGAATAATCATGGAGAGAAAGGGCAACTTTGTTTTAGAGGAAAGTCTTTTAATTTTTCTTAACTTTGCATATGATGTTAGTTGGTTATCATGGTAAATGACTTAAACTATATCAAGGAAAGTTCCTTCAGGAGCTGGAGCCATAGTACAGATAATGCGTCATTTGCTTTTGCATACAGCTGGCTTCCATCCCTGGCATCAGATATGGTCTCCTGGGAACCACCAGGAGTAATTCCTGAATGCAGAGACAGAGTAACATTGAGAATTGACATGTGTGATCCAAAAAAGCCAAAAAAATAAAAGAAGAGAAAGGAAAAGAAAAGAAAGTTCCTTCCATCCTCATTCTATTTATCTATTTGTTTGTTTGTTTTTGTTTTTGGGTCACAACCGGTGATGCTCAGGGGGTTACTCCTGGCTCTGCACTCAGGAGTTACTCCTGGCGGTGCTCAGGGGACCATATGGAATGCTGGGGATAGAACCCGGAATGGCTGCGTGCAAGGATTCAATGATTCAATGCCATTGGCCAAGCTACACAACAGAAGCAAAGATAAACAAAAGGGACTGCATTAAATTAAGAAGCTTCTTACCCACAAGCTAAGCAATGATCATAATAAAAAAGACTGCAAACTGGGAAAAATAGCTATTCACCTACAGAATTTGTAAAGCTTACCAAACGAAGTCAAACCCATCAAAATGCGAAGAGCTAAACAGAAACTACTCAAACAACAGATACAAATGACCAACATGTATAGCATAAATGCTCTGTACAACTTTATAATCAGGGAAATGTAAGTCAAAGCAACATTGAGACAACACTTCGTAGCAGTAAGTCTGGAGCACATCAAAAAGAACATAAACAAACAGTGATGGGTGAATGAGGGAGAAAAAGAAACATTACTGGTAGGAATTCTGACTGGTTCAACCATTTTGAGAAAACAATATTGAAAATTCTCAAAAAAATTAAGAATTGAACTTCTAGATGACCCATATGAGATTATTCATGATAAGAATATTAAGAACAGCATTGACTCTGTACCCAAAATCTGGAAATAACCCTAGTGCCCAAGAGCAGGTAACTAGATAAAAGGAAACTTGGTACATATACATAAAGGAATACTACTAGGCTAAAAGAAAAAAAAAATCATGCAATTTTCTGCTATGCGGATGAATCTGGAGATTCATCTCAGTATCATGTATCATGTATTCATCTCAGGATCATGCTGTGTGAAGTTAGACAGAAGAAAAGGGACAGATAAGGAATAATCTTTCTCATATGTGGGTTATAAACTTCATATTAAAGGAATAACAAATGACAATAGAACTTGAGAATTGATCTACAGAACTGAGCTGAATGTGGCTGGGGAGCGGTGGGGCATTGGGGGACACTCTGGTGAAGAACATGGTATGTTTTCTGGTGTTGGCATGCTGTGTGCATGAAATCTGCCATCAACAGTAAGTCATAGTGCCTCAAATTAAAAATTTTATATATATACATATATCAAATAAAAAAATTTATATATATACATATATAAGTTTGTTAATTTTACATATATGTAAGTTCACACAAATATAAGTTCAAATATATATTATACATCACTGTATCACTGTCTTCCCATTGTTCATTGATTTGCTTGAGTGGGCACCAGTAACATCTCCATACGTCCTGTCACAAGCAAGTGTAACCCAAGGGCATCTGCTTGCTTCAGGGACAGGAAGAGCCTCAAACCATTCTTCAGGTCATGAAATTGAGGTCCATAATTGTTACTGTTTTTTGGCATATCAAATAAAACATGGGTAGCTTGCCAGGCGCTGCCGTGTAGGTGGTATATTCTCAGTAGAAGGCTCTCATCTAGAGCATTTACTGAAACTTAAAGGGGGGAAGATCAGGTTTTCTCTTGGATGGAGCTCTGAGGAACTATGGAGTCTGGATGTTGAGAATGACTGACCACATGATGTGTGGGTTGCTCTGGCTTCTTGCTAGGCTCACTGGTATCAGTTAGAACCTGTCTAGAACTGTATACAATGTATAAATGTGAAAGTTCCTGGGAAGGACCTTATCCTAAAAGGTTGAATCTTATATATTATACATATATAAGAATATATATTCTCTCTCTATATACATATATATCCTATCAGTAACATATTCTTGTATATATTCGCATATATATAAGAATAAGTTCACATATATATGTGAACTTAGTCTGATAAGGAAGGGAAAGGGACTAAAAATATAAAGTTGAGGATCTGTTACCAAAAGGAAATAAAAATAGACATTGGGTGGGTAAACTTTTACCCCAGGAAATCACTGACAGTTATTCCTGCTTCCTGGCATTTGGCTAATAAGAGCAACTGAAGCAACTGCAGAGCTTTTGTTTCCAGACAAAGCGGAACTCCACAGCTCCCCTACTGCGTGGAGTTCTGACCTCCGCCCTTGGGCTCCTGCCAGGCGCCCCCACTCGGACAGTGATGGTGCTCTCAATCTCTTTTAGGAGTGTTACTCCTGGCTCTGCACTCAGGAATTACTCCTACCCACTGTATCATCATTCCAGCGCCCATCCGGGTTCTCAGTCTCACAGGGCCAAGTCTTCCTCTCCATGTCTTCTCCCTCCTGGGTAGAAAGCAGCAGGATCACTTGACCTTGGATATTGGTATCATAATATGTACATATATATTTATGCCATGCAAATAAATGCAGTCATTCTGTATCTGTCTCTCTCCTTCTGGCTAATTTCGCTCAACATAATCTTCTCCATGTCCATCCATTTATAGGCCAATTTTATGACTTCATTTTTCCTAACAGCTGCATAGTATTCCATTGTGTAGATGTACCAAAGCTTCTTTTATCCAGTCATCGATTTTCGGGCACTCTGGTTGCTTCCAGATTCTGGCTATTGTGAATAATGCTGCTATGAACATAAAAGTAGGGATGGTGTTTCCGCTGCGTATTTTTGGTTTCCCAGAGTAGATTCCCAGGAGTGGTATGGCTGGGTCAAATTATCACAAACGTGTGGGAGTCAGAGTTTAGGTAAGACAGAAAATGGAACAAGGTGCTAATAATAGTCGAGGGTACTAATGCCAACCTAGAACTGAGCATTAAATAGAGGCAAAAGGATACACATGACAACCCTTTAATGTATGTTCTGTAATCCATAGTCTGGAAGGGAAGGAAAAGAGAAAGAGAGAGAAAGGGAAAGAAATAAAGAACCTGCCATGGAGCAGGGCTGGGGAAGGGGAGGGAACCGGGGATGTTGGTGGTGGGAGGCGGGCACTGGTGGAGGGACGGGTGCTGAAACACTGTATGACCAAAACCCAAACATGAACTTTTTAATTGTATATCTTTTTTTATTTGTATATCTCACGGTGGTATAATAAAATACTTAAAAAAAAAAAGAAAGCAGGATCAGGGGTGGACCCAGGAGCGGCAGACACATAGAGGAGAGCCCAGTCTCTCCAGTCTCTCCTATCACCCCAGTCTCTCTGATACTCCTGCTTACTGGAAACAAGGCTGAAAAAAAAAAAGGCTCTGTCCAAAGGCAGAGGAATCCCTGAAGGGCCAAAAAGGTGTTCTGGAAGCACAGCAATCCCAGGGCAACCCCCAGATATTCTTAGCAGACTTCACAGTGCAGGAGACTAACAGGAGAGGTGCTTAAAGATAGTAAGGGGGTGAGTTGCTGCCTTGTGTGCTGCTGACTCAGTTTAATCTCAGTTCCTTATGGTCCCCAGGAGGGAACAAAACCACCCCCACAAAAGAGGGTGGATCTTGCCTTCAGCAGCTGTTTCCTCATCCATAAAACAAGAACAGACTGAGGGTGCCTGTGTGGGGAGGTTCCTATGAGAATTAGGTGAGCTGACACTTATCACGTCTCAGACACCAAGAGGTACACTGTTAAGTGACTGTAAGTGACTGCAGCTTGCAGGTGTCATTCAGATGACAGCCAGCCACAGACTCACTGCTCAGAATGGGGTGTGCAAGACAACTGGACATTGTCCAGCCGGGCTGGAGCGCAGAAGAGGGCATGAGAAGTGCCAGGGAGCTGAGGTGGGATTGAAAAGGAGATGAGACAGAGAAGAGCTAAGCCTGGGGAGGTCTCAAGGCCACCCCAAAATGTCAGTGTCCCTTCTCACAATGCCAATTCGAGCTTCCACAACCCTGGTTCTGAGAACTGGGGACACAGGAGCAGCGAGGAGAGAACTTGTGTGTTCCTGTAAAGAAGACAACTGGAGAAAATAGTGTTGACATGGATTTTCCCCTTTGGGGCGGGGTTTGGATCACACCTGGCAGATTTTATCCCTGGCTCTGTTCAAGAAGAATTCCTGGCAGTGCTTGAGGGGTGGGGTGGGGGCTTATTTGGTGCAAGGAATCAAACTGGAGTCGGGCTGCATGAGAGGCAAGCACCTTAAATGCCTGCCCACCTCCCCCACCTCCAGTGCCACTCCCCATCCTGTGTCTCTGTTCCTGACATGCTTTTTTTTTTTTTAAATGCATAGTCATGGATGTGGAGGGAGGGAAGAAGGAGATGCATCTTGGTTGAGGGAGCCCGCACATGTGGAAAGCAGCCCAAAAAGTAAAAGGTTGGAACCCTGACAGGACCCCCCAGCCAAGAACCCTTATTTATTAGTCACTGCTTGCTATGCACCCCTGAATGAGTCACTCAAAGTATCTGGATCCTCCATTTCTCCACCCACGCTTCATGGGCAACCCCCCACTTCTCTGCTAGGAGGCTGAGGAACAGAGGCCACGTGCACGCTGGAGCTTAATACCGTGGGCCAATATCCCCAGCCCTGCTCCTGCTGCACACACCACAAAACGCAGATTAATCCCCTTTGAAAGCTCTGTACACATATCATTCTGCCTGCCCTCTCCCTAGAGGGCACAGCTGATTAATTCTGAATTTCTCAACTGCCCTAAGACTGATTAAAATTGTAAATGGCACTTCTGGAATCCTCATTGGTTCAGGGCTGTAGGGCCTGTCACACCCTGGTGTCCCACATTCACAGAACAGGTTTGCCCAGCCCAGTCCCCGGGTCTCTAGAATTTCATGCTTTGAGCATGGGTATGGCAGTTCTTTTCTCATTTATTAAATTTCCTTAATAAAAAACTAACCAAGGGGTTGAAGTGATAGCACAGCGGGTAGGGCATTTGCCTTGCACGTGGCTGACCCGGTTCGATCCCCCAGCATCTCATATGGTCCCCGAGCACTGCCAGGGTTAGTAATTCCTGAGTGCAGAGCCAGGAGGAATCCCTGAGCATTGCTGGGTATGACTCAAAAAGCAAAAATAAATAAATAAAAATAAAATAAAACTAGCCAAGAATAATCTTTAGGCATTGTTAAAACATTAGATAATAAATACAGCCAGAATAAAAAACAAAAAATGAGAAAATATCAATGATGGACAGTTCCAGCATCAACAGCAATCCAAAGCTAAGCTCTGCAGCATACATAGCTTTACTATAAATATAATTGGCTCATTAAATGTCTTATAATCTTCCAAATTTCTTTCTTTGTAGCTATGCATCCTTTCTCTTTACTAATCTCTAAGTGTTTGTTTGTATTTCTTTAACTAAGAATATAGAAAAAAGTCTCTCTGTGTATGAATATTGCTGTACGTCTCCAGTCTTAAGCAGCAGTGTAGCACTGAACTATAAATTATGTCCCATCAGAACTATAAAAGGAAAAGTCAAACTTGCTTACACCCATGTAGAAACTTTCTGGCCTGTGGAACTGGAAGTTCAGAGATGACTTTATACATAGTTTCTTACAGGTACTGAGATCTGCCATTCTTCATTTTCCTTCCCTTCAATTCCTCCCCTGTCAACCGCTCTCATCTGGGCTCTTTGACTGAGAACTTGGGTTCTCCCAGCCCCACATCTGGAGGATGAAAGCTTGGCCCAAGAGTTCCAAAGAGAAGTCCCTAAGGAGAGTCCTTGGGCCCAGCTTCCCTTCTGTGCCACCCATTAATCAGTCCCTAAATCAGCTCCTTTTCTCCACAGTTCAGGGTTGGTGACTGGCATACCTGGGCTTATGTGACTTCCTATAAGGCGGACTATAGAAGAGCTAAACAGAAACTTGATCTTTAAAAAAGAGGATGTTCTTTTCCACATCAAGAGAACAGTTGTCATCACGTGAAGTTGCATACTCAGATTAGGGGCAATATTATAGGAGAAAAGAACAATTGCTAGACTGACCAAAATGTATGATGTTTATTGCATCGTTAATTCTATTTTATTTAGAGTTCCATGTAGATCTGTCAATATGCTAGCCCCTTTACTGTACCTTATATTCTCTTCAAATAATCCTATAAGAGATTGGGCCCACTGTTATCATGCTTAGCAAGATTAACTTGTTTGGCCAAGTTCACAGACCTAGTATGAAGCAAGAGCCCAAGTTGTCCTAAATCCAAGGTTAATTCTTGCAAGTTGCACTATTCTGGCAGACCATGGTTGGTCCCTATCCTAATGGGGCAGGAGAATTGTTGATGTTGGATACCAGAGAGTGAGCTGGAAGATAAGAGGTGGTGGCCCAGGAGAGGGAGGGAATAAGTTTAAGATTGCAGAGAGGGTTGCAGATACTGATTATGACAGGTCTAGATTATGATAATGGCAGTGGGTACTGAGATGCAAGATCCTTGGAGGAGAGGAGATCAAGGGAAGTGAGAGGCCACAGCCTTGGAAGGATTATCTTTGTGGACACTGAGATCATCAAAGATTGTGTTTGGAGCAATAACAAAAAGAATAGCAGTGGGCCAGGAACTAGACTTCTCAAGAAGTCACATGAACTCCCTGGTCTGCAGAGAAATGGTAAATAATATCTTCTCATCACATGAGCAGAGTTATTGATCCTCAAGGTAGCATCAGATTATGATTGGAGCAAGGGGGTGAAAGGAAGGAAGAAAATGGGTTTGGATGATATAAAATATTTTGCTGGGTCTTGAGAGAGATAGTAGAGTGGAAAGGGCACTTACCTTGTAGGCAGGTGACCCAAATTCAATCCCCAGCCTTCAATCCTGAGCACCACCAGGAGAGACCCTTGAGTACATAGTCAGAAGTAAGTCCTGAGCACCACCAGGTATGGCCCAAAATAAACAATAAAAAGATTTTGCTGATAGTGACCAATGGATTCTGAAGAGACACTGGGAAGTGGAAAGATGGGAGATGGGGCAAAGTCAAGGAATGTACAGTTTGGGTAATCATCTGGGAACCCAGGCCTTCCTGTAGGTTATGCAAGACTGAGATAAAGAATATGGTGAATGGACCCCTATGGTCCCAGCCTTTTGGGGTTGGTGTCTTGAGTATTGCTGGGGAAGAGGATTAGAACTCTGCCCCCTCTTCATTCCTTCCAATGAACAGGTTTCATTTTTCTTACTTATGTCTTTATTTTAGGCTTGGGAGCCACACCTGGAGATGTCAGGGCTACTCCTGACTCAATGCTTGAGAGAGACCATGGCATGCTGGGGACGGAATCTGGGCCTTCTGCCAACGTGCATGTGCTCTATCCCACAGCACCATTCCTCTGACCCAATTTTTGTTATTATTAACAACCAAATAGCAGATATAATGCTGCCATTCTAGTTCTATCCTCCAAATTTCTTCTCCAGGTCCAACCCATATCCTCGTTTTTCAAAAGATGTTCAGATCTTGACCAAAGATCAGGGATCTTGGAATCATTGTTAGTCAAAACAGAAAATACTATGAGAATTTTTATAGAATAATTAAAATGTAAAGCATTAGACTTTTTAAACCACAGGGAAAATTTTAATTCTTAAAAATTCCTTTAAAAATATAGCTAGGGGCCGGACCAATAGTCCAGCGGGTAGGGCACTTGCCTTGCATGCAGCTGACTCGGGTTCAATCTCCAGCATCCCCTATGGTCCCTTGAGCACCGCCAGGAGTAATTCCTGAGTGCAGAGCCAGGAGTAACCCCTGAGCAGTGCCAGGTGTGACCCAAAACGCAATAAATAAATAAATAGATAAATGAGCGAATGAATAAATAAATAAGTAGAAAAATAAATAAATAGATAGATAAATAAGTAAATAAATAGATAGATAAATAAATAAATAAATAAATAAATTTAAAAAAATAGCTGATCTGAACCACCCAAACCCTCTCCAGAAACCCAGAGAAGTTCAGAGAGAGCAGCAGGACACCTATGGAGACACAGTCACCATCCAGACCCTCACCCCCGCCCTGCAGCCTTTCAACTCCTTCTCCCCCCCCAACTCAGTTGCATCTCTGAGTTGGGGGTTGAGCAGGAGACAGGTTCTGTCTCTGTGAAGGACCACCCAACCCCTTGCCAGAAATCTGGGGAAGTTTAGAGAGAGCAGCAGGACACCTAGGAAGGCACACTTGCCATCCGGACTCCTCATCCCCGCCTTGTGGCCTTCAATTCTTGCTCACTCCCAACTCAGGTGTGTCTTTGATAACTGCAGGGACTGCCTCAACCCCTCACCAGAAACCCAGGGAAGTTCAGAGAGAGCAGCAAGATGCCTAGGAAGCACACTTGCTATCTGGACCCCTCACCCCCGCCCTGCAGCCCTTCAACTCCCCATCTCCCCCAACTCAGGTGGGTGTCTGATTATCATACCAATTATCACAGGTCTCACACCCCAAATTTCAAAACCGCATGTATGCACTAGCGTCTGCACAAAGTACTTACTCAACAACTATCCTACATAGAGGTACCAGGTAACATTGAATTCAACTTTCCTTACACACCTCAAAAAACTCCAGCAAACAGCCTAAACATCATCCCTAACTGTACAGCCTATCCATACAAGAACACACAATTTGCAACCTTCAAAGGTAGTAATGGTATCTGCGTCTGCGTCTGCATCTGCGTTTATACCAGGCAGAGCAGCTACCAGTTCTCCCAGTTATCTCCAAATTACCAAGAATATTCTACCCACCCCTCTCAGAGAGCCCGACAAGCTACTGAAAGTATACTCCCCGCATGGCAGAGCCTGGCAAGCTGTCTGATGCATATTTGATATGCCCAAACCAGTAATAACAATGTTTATTTCCCTGACCCTGAAAAAAAGCCCTTAATACAGCAGCACTAAGAAGGATGAACAAGGAGTCATTGATAAAATCTCAGGGCAAAACCAGGCTGCCAAAATGAAGAAGGACTAAAATGACTGTTCTTTCAATGCACGTACACTTGCATCAGAAGCATATATTGAGGACCTGATGGTGCAAGCACGAAAGATCAGGTATGTCATCATTGGTCTGACAGAGATGAGAAAGTAATGTTAAAAAAAAAGCAGAACTCCAAGCTCTGTGAGTGAAGTCACTAGTCCAGATGAGTCAAGCAATTATGATGAGCTATATAACCTTTCTGACAAGGATTTTCACAAGGAACTATTAAGAATGCATAAGGAGCTCAAAGAAGCAATGAAGCAGAGAGTCAATAAAATACAAGAGGACATGAGAGCAGAAATGAGTAAAATCTAAATGAAAATATAAGCGTAAATAACAGATATTAAAAATTTGATAGGTTACATGAAAAACTCACTGGAAGGCCTCCATAGCAGAGTAACAACTGCTGAAGAAAGAATTAGTGATCTCAAAGATGAGGTGCAGAGACTCTCTAGACAGCATCAGAAGATGGGAAAAAACTCTCACAATTAATGAACAGACCACAAGAGATAATTGGGATGAAGTAAAAAAGGAACAACATAAGAATCATTGAGGTCCTAGAGGGGCAGGAAGAAAATCTGATAAAAGAAGAAACTGTCAAAGTCATCATTGCTGAGAAGTTCCTGGAATTAAAGAGCCCTTGTTCCCAGATTCAGGAGGTCTGAAGGATACTGGCTAAAAGAAATCCAAATAAGAATACTCCAAAACACATCCTAATTAGAATGACAAAAACCATAGATAGAGATAGAATACTGAAAGCAGCAAAATTAAAGAAGGAAATCACATATAAAGGAACATCCCTAAGATTGACAGCAGACTTTTTGAGATGAAACACTCTGAGACCAAAGACAATGGTGGGATATTATGAAAAGACTCAATGAAATGAAGCCCTCACCAGGAATTCTTTTTTTTAAAGTTTTTTTATTATAGCACTGTGAGATATACATTACAAAAGTGTTCATATTTGGATTTCAGTCATACAGTGTTCCAGCACCCATCCCTCCACCAATGCCCATTTTCCTCCACCAATGTCCCATGATTTCCCCTACCCTCAGCCTGTGTCTATGGCAGACTATTATCACCTCTCTTTCTTTCTCTCTCTTTCTCTCTCGCTCTCCTTTCACACACTGTGGCTTACAATACATACAGTTAGAGGTTATCATGTATATCCTTTTGCTTACTTTCTACACTGGTATTATCATTTCTGACAATTATTAGTAAACTGTTCCTTTCTCTGAATTGCCTAACCTCTGACTCCTACACATTTGCAGTAGGTTCTACCCACTGACAAGACCTCCTGATCCATGTTTTGTCTGGCCTTGGATATTGTTATCATACTATTTTTTATATTCTGCAAATAAATGCAGTCATTCTATATCTGTCCTTTTCCCTCTGGCTAATTTCACTCAGAATGATCCTGTCCATGTCCATCCATTTATAGGCAAATTTCATAATTTCATTTTTCCTAACAGCTGCGTAGTATTCTATTGTGTAGATGTACCAGTTTCTTTTATCCAGTCATCAGTTCTCAGGCACTCTGGTTGTTTCCAAATTCTGGCTATTGTGAACAGTGCTGCTATGAACAAAAAATGCAGACACCAAGAATTTTTTACACAGCTAGATTCACATTCTGGTATGAAGGAAAGATACACAACTTCATGGACAAGCAACAGCTCAGGAACTTCATAGACTCAAAAGCAACTTTAAAAGAAGGACTGAAGGAACTACTGTAAGATAAGACAAACCCAAAAGCATAACCACCTTATTCAGCAAGATGGCACAAAATCCCATGATAATAATGTCTCTCAATGTCAATGGCCTAAATACACCAATTAAGGGACACAGGTGGCAAAATGGATTAAAAAACTGAATCCAACACTCCGCTGCCTACAAGAAACACATATGAATAATGAGAGCAAACACAGACTCAAAGTCAAAGACTGGAAAACAATTCTCCACGCAAACAACTCTTCCAAAAAGGCTGGGGTGGCCACACTAGTATCTGACAACATAGACTTCAGGCTGAAAAAGGTTAGAAGGGACAGTGAAGACCATAATTAAAGGATATGTATTTCAGGAAGAAATCACACTGCTAAATATATATGCACCCAACAAGGGGCCAGAAAAATACTTAAAACAAATGCTAATAGACTTCAAAGTAAACATTAACAGTAATACAATTGTATTTGGAGTCTTCAACACTGCTCTATCAACTCTTGATAGATCAATGAGACTGAAACTCACCAAGGAAATACTGACCCTGAAGGAAGAAATGGGAAAAAAAGGGGTGGTAGGTATATACAGGGCTTTTCATTCCCGAAAAAGCTGAATAAACATTCTTCTCCAGTACACATGTAACATTCTCCAAGATAGAACACATGCTGAGCCAAAAACATACCTCCATAAAATAAAGAAGTTAGAAATTGTATCAACTATATTTTCAGATTATGATACACTGAAAATGGAGTTAACCACACACAAAAACAGAGTCAAGTCAAACACCTGGAAACTGAACAGCTCACTGCTGAACAACCAGTGGGTCATAGAAGAAATCAAAGGAAAAATCCTAAGATTCCTGGAAACAAATGAAAATGAAGCTATTAAACATAAGAACCTGTGGGATACAGCAAAAGCACTGTTAAGAGGAAAATTCATAGCTCTGCAAGCAGTCATCACAAAAGATAAAAAGGGCCCACAAAAAATAACCTGACTTCACAACTCAAAATCTTAGTAAAAGATCAACAAACAGAGCCCAACTCAGGCAGAAAGAAGGATATAATAAAACTTAGAGTGGAAATCAATGAGCAGGAATAAAAAAAATCCAAAATATTAATGACATCAAAACCAGTTCTTTGAAAAAAAATAAACAAGATTGACAAACCACTTGCAAGACTAGTAAGGAAAGGGAAAGAGAGAACCCAAATAAATAGAATCAGAAATGAAAAGGGGGACATCATAACAGAAACCACAGAAATTCAAAAGATTATCAGAGATTACTTTGAGAGTTTGTATGCCACAAAACAAGAGAACCTGGAAGAAATGGACAAATTCCTGAAGTCCTATAGCCTCCCACAGCTGAACCAAGATGACCTTCAGAACCTGAATAATCATATCACTATGGAGGAAATTTAAACAGTAATTAAAATTCTGCCCAGTCACAAAAGCCCAGGACAAGATGAACTCAATAGTGAATTCTTCCAAAGCTATAAGGAATATCTACTGCTAGTCCTTTTCAAGCTCTTTCAGGAAATAGAAGAAATAGAAACACTCCCAAATAGCTTCTATGAGGCACGTTTCACCCTGATACCCAAAGCAGACAGAGACATCACAAAAAAGAAAACTACAGACCAATTTCCCTGATGAACACAGATGCCAAGATCTTCATAAAAAATACTACCAAACAGAATCCAAAGACTCATCAAAAAGATTATATATCATGACCAAGTAGGATTCATCCTGAGAATGCAAGAATGGTTCAATATTCACAAATCAATCAACATAATACACGACATCAATAAGAGAAAAAAAAAACCATATGATCATATCAATAGACACAGAGAAAGCATTAGACAAGATCTAACACCTGTTCGTGGTGAAAACTCTCCATAAAATGGGGATCAATAAAAAATTTTTAAAAAATAAAAAAAAATAAATCAAATGGGGATCAAATGAACCTTCCTCAATATAGTAAAAGTCCAATACCTTCCTCTGTATACCAAAAGCCCACAGTGAGCATCATTCTCAATGGGGAAAAAATGAAAGTCTTTCCCCCTAAGATCAGGGACAAGACAAGGATGCCCACACTCACCTCTTCTATTCAATATAGTACTGGAAGTACTTGCCATAACAATCAGGGAA
Source organism: Cryptotis parvus (assembly GCA_021461705.1). Lineage (NCBI taxonomy): Eukaryota > Metazoa > Chordata > Mammalia > Eulipotyphla > Soricidae > Cryptotis > Cryptotis parvus. Next base: position 114,409 of record JAJIBD010003440.1, on the reverse strand, counting down.
GAAAAGGAAATTAAAGGCATCCAGGTAGGCAAGGAAGCCAAGCTATCATTATTTGCAGATGACATGATATTATTCCTAGAAAACCCTAAACTCTCCACCAAAAAAGCTCCTAGAAACAATAGATAATTATAGTAGAGTGGCAGGGTACAAAATCAATACCCCAAAGTCAATGACTTTCCTATATATAAATAACAAAAAGAGAAGAAAAGGATATTAAGAAAACAATCCCATTCATAATTGTGCCACAGAAAATCAAATACCTAGGAATTAGTTTAACTAAGAATGTAAAAGACGGGGCCCGGAGCGATAGCCCAGCTGGTAGGACGTTTGCCTTGCACAAGGCCGGCCCATGCCGGCCCAGGTTCAATCCCGGCATCCCATATGGTCCCCTGAGCACCGCCAGGAGTAATTCCTGAGTGCAGAGCCAGGAGAAACCCCTGAACATTGCAGGGGTGTGACCCAAAAAGAAAAAAAAAATGTAAAGGACCTGTGTAAAGAAAACTGCAAAATGCTGCTTCAAGAAATTAAAGAGGACACAAGGAAATGGTAAAACATTCCCTGCTCATGGATTGGGAGAATTAACATTATTAAAATGATAATACTCCCTAGAGCTTTATACAGATTCAATGTAGTCCCTATAAGGATATACATGACTTTATTCAAAGAAGTTGTGAAACACTCCTGAAATTTGTATGGAATAACAAACCCACACGGATAGCTAAAGCAATCCTTGGGAAAAAGATGGGAGGCATCACCTTTCCCTAGTTCAAACTGTACTACAAAGTGGTACAATTAATTAAAACAGCATGGTATTGGAGTATAAACAGACCTGTAGACCTATGGAATAGAGTTGAGTACCCTGACATCCATCCTTAAATACACGATCATTTAATCTTTAATAGAGGAGCAAAAAGTATGAAATGGAGCAAGGAAATCCTCTTCAATAAGTTGTGCTGGGAAAACTTGGCAGATACGTGTAAAAAAATGAATTTGGACCTGTTTCTAATACTATGTACAAAAGTCAGATTAAAATGAATAAAAGGTCTCAATATAAGATCTGAATCCATAAAGTACATTGAAGAAAACATAGGAAAAATCTACAATATTGAAGCTAACGGTATCTTCAAAGATGAAATACCACTAAAAAAGCAACTGGAAGCAAAGATAAACATATGGGACTACATGAAACTAAAAAGCTTCTGCACTTCAAAAGAGACAGTCCATAGAGTGGGAAAAGAATATTTATCAACTACCCATCTGATAAGGGGTAAAAATCCAGGATATATCAGGCACCGGTACAACTTCACAAGAAGCAAACAGCCAGACCCATCAAAAAATGGGGAGAAATGTAAAGAAACTCTGACAAAGAAGAAATTTGAATGGACAAAAGCATATGAAAAAAAATGCTCATCATCACTAGTCATCAAGAGAGATGAAAATCAAAACAACAATGAGATATCATCTCACACCACAGAGACAGGCACACATCCAAAAGAGCAAGGACAAACAGTGCTGGCGTGGGTGTGGGGAGAAAGGGACTCACGTCCATTGCTGGTGGGAATGTCAACTGGTACAGCCTTTTTGAAAACAATATGGACATTCCTCCAATAACTAGAAATTGAGATCCCATTTGACTCAGCCATACCACTCCTGACAATATACCCTGGGAAGTCAAAAACACACAGCAGAAACACCATCTGTACTTTTATTTTCATAGCAGTGCTATTCACAATAGCCAGAATCTGGAAACAACCAGAGTGCCCGAGAACAGATGACTTAATAAAGAAACTTTGGTACATCTACACAATGAAATACCAGCTGTTAGGGAAAACGAAGTTATGAAATTTGCCTATAAATAGATGATGGACACGATCATTTAATACAGATTCAATCTGTAAAGTCCATAGAGTGGGCTGTTCATCATATTAAGAAAACAATCCCATTCATAATTGTTCCACAGAAAATCAAATACCTAGGAATTAGTTTAACTAAGAATGTAAAGGACGGGGCCGGAGAGATAGCCCAGTGGGTAGGGTGTTTGCTTTGCACAAGGCCGGCCCATGCCGGGTATTCAACTCTATTCCATAGGTCTACAGGTCTGTTTATACTCCAATACCATGCTGTTTTAATTACTACCACTTTGTAGTACAGTTTGAACTAGGGAAGGTGATGCCTCCCATCTTTTTCCCAAGGATTGCTTTAGCTATCCGTGTGGGTTTGTTATTCCATACAAATTTCAGGAGTGTTTCGTCAACTTCTTTGAATAAAGTCATGCATATCCTTATAGGGACTACATTGAATCTGTATAAAGCCATATACAGAATGTGTATACAGATTCTTAATATGATCAACAGCCCACTCTATGGACTGTTTCTTTTGAGGTGCAGAAGCTTTTTAGTTTCATGTAGTCCCATATGTTTATCTTTGCTTCCAGTTGCTTTTTTTAGTTGTATTTCATCTTTGAAGATACCTTTAGCTTCAAAAGGAAGGAAGATACCTCTTCCTTCCTTCCTTCCTTCCTTCCTTCCTTCCTTCCTTCCTTCCTTCCTTCCTTCCTTCCTTCCTTCCTTCCTTCCTTCCATCCATCCATCCATCCATTCATCCATTTCTTTATTTCTTTATTGTTTTATTAGTTAATTAATTATTTATTTTCTTTTTTGGGTCACACCTGGAAGTGCTCATGGTTTACTCCTGGTTCTGCACTCAGGAATTACTCCTGGAGGAGCTTGGGGGAACCATATGGGATGCCGGAGATGGAACGCTGGTCAGCTGTGTGCAAGGCAAACGCCCTACGTGCTGTGCTGCCGCTCTGGCTCTGTTTCAAAAGTTTAAACCAAAGTCATTCTTATGAAAAGCAGTTTCATTAGCTTGGGAATTCACATGGAAGTGCCCATTTCAATGTACTGGAGAAAGAAATCAAGGAAATATTTATCCACTATTTTCCTTTCCATTTGCGTTTGGTATCTTTGAGGCTCATGTTGAGTGAAATTAGCCAGAGGGCAAAAGACAGATATAGAATGATGCATTTATTTGAGTGATATTATATGTATTATTATAATACCAATATCTAAGGTCAGACAAAACATGGATTAGGAGGTCTTTTCAAAAGGTGGAATCAACTGCAAGTGTGGGAGTCAGAGGTTAGGTAAGACAGAGAAGAGAACAGTGTGCTAATAATAGCTGAAATTGATAATATCAGCCTAAAACTGAGCATTGAGTACATTGAATATAGGCAAAAGGATACACATGATAACCTCTAAATGTATGTATTGCAAGCCACAATGTGTAAGAGGAGAGAGAGAGAGAAAAAAAGAATAAGAGAAAAGAGGAACCTGTCATAGAGGCAGGCTAGGGAGGGGGAGGGAATTGGGGACATTGGTGGTGGGAGATGGGCACTGGTAGAGGGATGGGTGCTAGAACACTGTATGACAGAAAACCAAATATGAACATCTTTATAATTGTATATATCACGGTGATATAATAAAATATTACCTCAAAATATAGCTAATCTGTATTAGAGTTCACCCTTTAAAATTAATTTAATTTATAATACAGCAATTCTATTATATTTTACTTATGGTCACTACCAGAATATCCCTCTTACTTATCCCTTTTACTTATGGTCACTACCAGAAGATCCCTCAAACGCTATCCCAAGATTTCCCTCCCCTCAACCCCCCGGCACCCTCAAATCACAGTTTTGTTGGCCATATCCTGAGTTATTTCCATTGTGGATTGTTTGGACCCTTTCTGTTTCTTTATACTCTGTATGGGAGTGATATCATCTGGTGTTTATCTTTTTTATCTGACTCACTTCATCTTATCATGACTTCCTCCAATTCTATCCAAGTTGCAGCAAACCGCAATATTTTATCTTTTCTCATAGCTGAGTAGTATTCCATTGTGTATGTTTGACCACAATTTCTTTATCTATTCATGTATCACAATGAGGTGCTTAAGTTGTTTTTAGATTTTGGCTATTATCAATAATGTTATGATAAAATTTAGCCTTCTAAAGCAAAAGATTTAGTCTGTTTTATTACATTTTTGTTCAAGTTCCACAAACATCACTGCTTAATTACAGAACATTTTCATTAGTGCAGTAAAAAATGCACACCCATAGGGGCTGGAGCGATAGCCCAGCGGGTAGGGCGTTTGCCTTGCACGCGGCCGGCCTGTGCCGGCCTGGGTTCGATCCCCGGCATCCCATATGGTCCCCCGAGCATCGCCAGGAGTAATTCCTGAGTGCAGAGCCAGGAGTAACCCCTGAGCATCGCTGGGTGTGACCCAAAAAAAAAAAAAAAAAATGCACACCCATAGCAGTCATTCTCTGTCTCCTACCTTAGCTCCTGGCAACTACTAATCCATGTTCTGTAGATTTGTCTATTTGTCTATAAAGAACATTTTATATAAATGGAACCAGAGAGTGAATGTTTTTGTGACGGACTTCTGTGCCTTAGCATTTTTTCAATTTTATCCATATAGGAGTTTGTATCAGTACAGAATAATATTTTCTGTATGAATATTTCCTTCTATGAACATACCACATATTGTTTCTCCACTCATCATTTGATTGACATTTGCATTATCTCTACTTTTTACTATTATGAATAAAGGTGCATGAGCATTTATGTGCAATATTTTAGTGGTCATGTATTTTCAATTCTCTTTGATATTTGCCTGCCCTTAAGATATCAGTGTCTAGTGCTAACAATTGTCGAGGGTACTAATGTTAACCTAGAACTGAGCATTAGAGGCAAAAGATACACATGACAACCCTTTAATGTATGTTCTGTAATCCATAGTCTGGAGGGAAGGAAAAGAGAAAGAGAGAGAAATGGAAAGAAATAAAGAACCTGCCATGGAGGAGGGCTGGGGGGGAAGGGAACCGGGACGTTGGTGGTGGGAGATGGGCACTGGTGGCGGGATGGGTGCTGGAACACTGTATGACCAAAACCCAAATATGAATTTTTAAATTGTATATCTTTGTAATTGTAAAAATAGAAAATAAAAAAAGATATCAGTGTCTAGCTAGAGAAGGATTCTGAGGAACTAAAAGCAAGTATCATAAGTAATGTGAGGGGCCGGAGCGATAGTCCAGCGGGTAGGGCATTTGCCTTGCACAAGGCTGGCCCATGCCGAACTGGGTTCGATCCCCGGCATCCCATATGGCCTCCCGAGCACCGCCAGGAGTAATTCCTGAGTGCAGAGCCAGGAGAAACCCCTGAGCATTGCCGGGTGTGACCCAAAAAGCAAAAAAAAAAAAAAAAAAAAAAAAAGTAATGTGAGATTCTTCTTTTAAAAGTTTTTTACTTTTAAGCTAATGCTGCCTACTATGGATAGAAGTCCTAAATTCAGTACATTACTAGAAGGAAAATTTTACCTTGAGCAGTTAGTCGTATATACAGAATCCAAAGAAGAATAAGTCAGTTCTTTCCCTTATTGTGCAAAATCCACCTTGGATGGGCTTTTTGGGAGCACCTCGCAGATTGTAACAAATATTTATTTTGGAGGTAGAGTTCTTGTTAAAAAGAAGAAAAATGTAATTCCCACACTCATGCTATAGGTCTAGTTGAGAAAAGAAAGTTAACTGGATGCTTATGTGCAATGAAGTCTCTTACAGAAAATAGAATTGAATAAACCAGCCTGGATTCATTCAGCCAGGAAACCCAAACCAGGGCTGTGTGGTTCTGCTTGCCTAACTTGATTCTCTTAATTTCATGGGAAGTTTGAAGAGGTCTGAGCTCTCAATGACCCTCTCAGCTTCGCTTTGAAAATGTGAAGAAAGGCTTCTATTGGATGGTGTCCTGGGAGAAGTAAATCAGTCTCAAATCATTCACCTGGTCAGCCTGGATCACATACCACCATCTTTCACATCACACATGATCACATTCCTCTCTGCAGGTAGGGAATTTTACCTAAGAAAGAAGGAACAAGTGAGGAGACAAAAGCAATAAATACTCGCCATTTTTTTTCTGATTCCATATTCCTAAGTAAGGTTGGTCAGAAATGCATACCCAGGAACAAATAAAGGTACTGAGAAGCAAGAAGACAAGTTAAATGGGATAACTAGGTTATACAGAGCTTCTTATTGCCAGAAAGGAAAATTTCTGTGAAGTGATTTTCATCAGGATGTGCAATTTAAAGCAATCAGCCTTAAAATAGGAAGTGACTTTCAAGGGCTCTCTTGGTTATCCAGGTAAGAGACGGTGGGGTCTTAAGCAAGGTACTAGAAATTGTGAAGTGAGAACAGACTAGAGATGCCCTAGAAGTTGCCTAAAGGCTTGCAGAAGTGATGGATGGAGAGGGAAGAGTCAGGTATACATACATATGCTGCCACCTGAGAGATTGTCAAGTTAACACAACCAAAAGTTCAAGTTCAACACAACACAAAATTATGCCAGAAAGAGAAAGAGTTGGGTACTATAGAGAAAGCAAAGTAAAACATGGTCTCATTCCTCCTAAAAACTCACTCATTATTAGAAGACTAAGAGATAGTTGATTATATAGTAAAACCATTGCTTTCACATGAAATAAGGAAAACTAGAAGGTAGGATTCTCTCAGCTGGTCTTCTGATGAGACCAGACATTGAATAAACAAAACTGAGATACTTTTTTGTTTGTTTTTTTGGGCTACACCTGGTGATGTTCCCTATAGATGTCTGGGAATCCACGTTGGCCACATGCAAGGCAAACACGTACCCATTGTATTATTGCTCAGGCTCCCAAACTGAAATGGCTTTTAAAGAATGGAAGGGTTCCTGTAGGTAAAGAGTTGGCGGTGGGGTGGGTATTTCAAACAGAGAAACTAGAACAAACTAACACATGAAGGGGAAAAACACATTATATACTTTATAATATATAAAATTTCTGTTCATGAACAACACATTGGCTTTGAAATCCCTAGCAGCCAAAGCAAAAAGGAAGCATAATGAGTTGGAAGGTGTCTAATGTGTAACAAACATGTAATTATATGTCTTTTGGTCGGAGGGAGCATTGAGATTTCTGATGGGGAGAGGAGGAGCCAGCGTTCCTCTCATTCTAGAGCACACCCACCTTCAAGTTAGATATGTATCTGTGAGTGGCTTAGTTCAATGATATGTGAGCTTAAGTGACATGTCGTGTCTCCAAGAGGAAGAGGCTGCATGTGATGTTCCAGCTACTCTTTGCCACACCAAGATGACTGAAATTGTCAATTTGAGGGGATGACATAAAGAAAAAGAGAAGCAAAGAAGAATGGATTGCTTGACAACATCTAACTCATGTGTCAGAAGAAGCAAACAAAAGAAAAACAAGAGCCATGGCATCCAGCTGATCCTTCAACAAAAACAGTTCGGACTGTGCAGGATAGTTACTTATATACTATTTTTTATTAATGGTTTTAATATATGAATTATTATACCTGTAAATAAATATTAGCTTTTTTCACCTTTGCTGTGTGAAGTGAGCAGTATGTATAATATCTATAATATTTTTGCACCACCTAAGGCAATAGTGATGTAGATACTGACACATGGATGATCCTTGTTGTAAATATAATTATGGTATATATAACATAGTACAGTGCTGTATTTAAGAAATTAATTTTAGGGACTGGAGGTACAACAGGTAGGGCGTTTGCCTTGCATGTGCCTGACTTGGGTTCTATCTCCATCATCCCATATGGTCCCCTGAGCACTGCTGGGAGGAATTCCTGAGCACAGAGCCAGGAGTAATCTTTGAGCATCACTGGGTGTAACCCAAAAAAGCCAAAAAAATAATTTTAAAACGAGATTAACTTTTTCTTCCTTACTATTTTTTCTAATAAAATATCTTTTCTCCACAATATGGACTTTCCTCCAAAGACTAGAAATTGAACTCCCATTTGACCCAGCCATACCACTCCTGGGAATCTACTCTGGGAAACCAAAAAATACGCAGCGGAAACACCATCCCTACTTTTATGTTCATAGCAGCATTATTCACAATAGCCAGAATCTGGAAGCAACCAGAGTGCCCGAAAATCGATGACTGGATAAAGAAGCTTTGGTACATCTACACAATGGAATACTATGCAGCTGTTAGGAAAAATGAAGTTATAAAATTTGCCTATAAATGGATGGACATGGAGAAGATTATGTTGAGTGAAATTAGCCAGAAGGAGAGAGACAGATACAGAATGACTGCATTTATTTGCATGGCATAAATATATATGTACATATTATGATACCAATATCCAAGGTCAAGTGAAACATATATCAGGAGGTCTTGTCAAAGGTGGAGATTATCACAAACGTGTGGGAGTCAGAGTTTAGGTAAGACAGAAAATGGAACAGGGGGCTAACAATAGTCGAGGGTACTAATGCCAACCTAGAACTGAGCATTAAATAGAGGCAAAAGGATACAAATGACAACCTTTTAATGTATGTTCTGTAATCCATAGTCTGGAAGGGAAGGAAAAGAGAAAGAGAGAGAAAGGGAAAGAAATAAAGAACCTGCCATGGAGCAGGGGCTGGGGAAGGGGGGAGGGAACCGGGGATGTTGGTGGTGGGAGATGGGCACTGGTGGAGGGACGGGTGCTGAAACACTGTATGACCAAAACCCAAACATGAACTTTTTAATTGTATATCTTTTTTATTTGTATATCTCACGGTGGTATAATAAAATACTTAAAAAAATAAATAAAAAAAATAAATAAAAAAAAAAACAAAACAAAAAAAATAAAATTCAAAAAACATATATCCTATCTCTAGCTTTTGGGTGCTGGAACACTGTATCACCGAAACCCAAATATGAACATCTTATGAACATCTTGTAATTGTATATCTCATGGTGGTATAATAAAGTATTTAAAAAAAAAATATCTTTTCTCCAGTTAACTGTTATACAAATATCTATCTATCTATCTATCTATCTATCTATCTATCTATCTATCTATCTATCTATCTATCTATCTATCTATCTATCTATCTATCTATCTATCTATCTATCTATCTATCTATCTATCTATCTATCTATCTATCTATCTATCTATCTATCTATCTATCTATCTATCTATCTACCTACCTACCTACCTACCTACCTACCTACCTACCTACCTACCTACCTATCTATCTATCTATCTATCTATCTATCTATCTATCTATCTATCTATCTATCTATCTATCTATCTATCTATCTATCTATCTATCTATCTGTCTGTCTGTCTGTCTGTCTGTCTGTCTGTCTGTCTGTCTGCCTGCCTGCCTGTCTGTCTATCTGTCTATCTATCTGTCTATCTGTCTGTCTGTCTGTCTGTCTGTCTGTCTGCCTGTCTGTCTATTAATATTAATGTTCATAAGATATTCTTATTTGGGTTTCCGTCATACAGTGTTCCAGCACCCATCCCTCCACCAGTGCCCATTTCCCACCACCAATGTCCCCGATGGTGTTATACAAATATCTATCTGTTATACAGATAGCCTAGCCTGCCTAGTCTACCTCTAAGGCAGCTTCTTTCTTTCTTTCTTTCTTTTTCTCTCTCTCTCTTTCTCTTTTTCTTCCCTTCCACATTGTGGATTACAATACACACATTAAGAGGTTGTCATGTGGTCACGAGACTTTTAGTTGTTGAATTTTGGTTGACTCGAACTTTACAGAAATATTTTTTGATTGAGGGGCCAGAGAGAGAGAGAGAGAGAGAGAGAGAGTACAGCAATCTGATTCCCTGCATCCCACGGGGGCGTCCCCTGGGCACCATCAGACCAGCAATCCTGAGTGAGTACAATGCCAGACGTAAGCCCCAAACAGCCCTGAACCAAAAACCAACAAAAAAGAAAAAAGTCCTCTTGAATACCAAGTATTAAGATCAGGATCATCGCAGTATTTTTAGAACTATGATGACATTTTCTGCAAGAAGAAAATTTATATATTAAATCCTGGCACACAGTCATACAACCAACCCCAAAGTGCTGAAAACAGATTTTGAGACCTGTTCTTAGTGGCGTGGACTTAATGGGCTCTTCTTAAATTCATTCTTAATTGTTTCATGATTCTTCCTTCTGAGAGTAAGAGAACGACTCCATTCCCAGCTGCGTGACCTAGGGCTCTGCTAGCCCAGATTACTGACCTGAAAATGAAAATATTCCTAGCACGTCTGCAGCATATTGTGAAGATAGGGTTATCTATTGCCCACAACCTGCATAGAAGAGTTTGTGGTTCTAGGCTTTGAAAACCTAAGATTTGTAAAGGTCCTGACTTAAACATTCATTTTGTATTTTTTGAACCCAAAAAAGGGAATTGGAGACTTAGGCACCAATTTCCAGGAAGGAATTATCTCTGGATTCTGCAATGCATAAAAAGTCTGGGATTGGGCCTCTGGCCGCGCCCCCTGGCCTGCCTGCGAGAGATGGAATGAAATCACTGTGTTTGCCAAATCTACCCAGTATGTGCCAGAGGACAATATCTTGGCTGGAAGGGAAAACACCCTTTGATTCCTCAACCTTTTTGGATATCAGGTTGAGTAAAGCCTGTTTTATAAAAAGAAAAGCAGTCATTCACAAAAAAAGATTTTTAATTGATTACTTAATAGCAAGAAACACTATCACTTATTGGATGCTCTCTGGGCATGTCCCCATCTCATGTCTGACATCCAGTGAGTGATTCCAGCGTCCCTAAATCCTGCCACACTGTCTAGCTTCCTGCAGTCACTGCCAGCTCCCTCCGTCCACCTCTGCTCTGCTTAGTTGCCCACTTGTGTAAGAGGCCTTGGGGACTGGTACGTTTGGGCACTTGTTTGCTAGACTCCTGAGCTCAGCCTTGGCATGGAAGACCTTAGGCCTGTCTCAGCAAGGAACATGTTCAGGGGTGGCCAGGTGTTCAAATCCCCTGCACTTGAATACTTCTAGTGACCAAAGAACTCACTATCCATCAGAGAAAAGCATTCTTTCAAGGAGTATCTCCATGAAGGCCACACTTATTCCTTACATGCAGACTTTGTCATTGAAGTGCCTGGGAATTTCAAGCCCAGGCTTTTTTCCAATCTTTATCTTCCTAAACAAGGACATATGATAGCCAAATACATCGTCTCTATAGTTGAAACCCTCCTCCCCCCCATTCTCTGGCAATATACAGTTTAATCACCCTTCTCCTAGACATATAGGAATATTTCATTCTCTTTAAGACAGTTGTATTGAGTTTAGTATCGATTTTATTTTATCTTATTTTATTGCAATATCTTATTTTATCCAGTTGTTACTGACTGAATTTCATGGGCCGTCAAAAGAATGCGTGGCTGCCCACCTATGAGATTGTCAGACTTCTTCATCAAAAACCTGAACGAACAGTTTGAGGCTTTTTGTGTTCCTGGAGCGAGCAGATACCATTTGGCTACACTTGCACATGACAGGGACAAATGGAGACGTTATTGGTGCCCACTGGAGCAAATCAATGAACAATGGGAAGATAAGTGATAAGTGATATTGGGGAGGGGGTAGAAAGGGGTTTTGGGTCTCCTATCAGCAGTGCTCAAGGACTCCTTCTCACTCTGTGCCCATTAGTGACCCCTGGTGATACTCTGGGACCATATATAATGTCTGGGATAAAACCAAGGTCAGCCATATATGAAAGGCTTACTTCTTGTACTGTCCTGCCAGTTTAATATTTATACGAGAGCATTTCTTGATCATTTAATGTTCAAGGTACTATTATAGACTTTAGATAAAGTCTGATATGGAAGTTCTACCCTCAGATTTAAAAGTCCAGACACTGGAGTTAGAGTTGAATTTATGTTATTGAGGTAAGGTGGGGTAGAGGTCACAGTTTGGATCATAACTAACAGTTTTAGAGGCAGTTCTTGGCTCTGTGATCAGAACTGGCCCCCCAGTGGTGCTCAGGAGACCAGATGTAGTGCAGAGATTTAAACTGGAGCTGGTGTGATGCAAGATAAGCTCTATTTTTTTTTTTACTGCACTATGTCTCCAGCTCAGAGTTGAATTTAAATCATGCTTGTAAGATTTGTACACTGGTTTTAGTTACCCCTCTGAGTTCTATTTTCCTCATCTGTAAAATGACCGAACAATATTTTTTATTAAAAACAAATTTGGGGGCGGAGCGATAGTCCAGTGGGTAGGGCATTTGCCTTGCACGCTGCCGGGCCTGTGCCGGCCCGGGTTTGATCCCCGGCATCCCATATGGTCCCCGAGCACCGCCAGGAGTAATTCCTGAGTGCAGAGCCAGGAGAAACCCCTGAGCATTGCCGGTGTGACCCAAAAAGAAAAAAAAAACAAAATTGGTATATCCAGATTGGAGAATGGACCAAAAGTCAGAGTGCCTCACTCGAGGTGAATGTTTTGTTAAAGACATTTAGTGGATACTAGGATATTTACATGCACTGGTGCCTTTGCTCAGAACTTTTATGACTTCTAAGCAACACATATACACTCTAGATCTTGACCAAAACATCATGTACATAAATTAACCACCACTCCTCCAACTAGAAAGTTGTCTCATTTTGGTGTCAGAGCAATGTCTGCTTTTAAAAAATCACACACATACATGTGCGTGCACATGCACGCACACTGCACGCACACACACACACACACACACACCTCTGTGGTTGCACCTACAACCATGTGTTTGTTATTAACTTAAATTCTGTCCCAACTACATCCCAATCAGTCTTCCTAGTCCTGCGAGGACAGATATCTGACCTGTTTCTACTGACCTTTCTATCCCTTTGGCCTCACTTTCTAAGAACTAAATGGGCATGCAGTAAACAGTTAGATGATTTTTAAGTGAATAAATAGATAGGATATAGTCTTAAGCATGTCCACATGACACTAAGATTTTATACTGGAAAAATAAACGTAAAATTTTGACTCCAAAAAGCAACCATCTGGAATAAGATCTGGCTGAGTTAAGTAACTTCATACTGATTTTCTGAAAGAGAATATTGATGGTAACTTGTAGAGCAGTAGAAGGTTTACAACTGACTAGAGTGGTGTCTTTAAGAGAAAAGGAATGCTGGAGTTAGAGATAGTACATTGGGTAAGGAGCTTGTCTTGTATGTGGCCAATATGGGTTCTATTTCTAGCACTGCAAATGGCTCCCTTATCACTAGCAGGAGTGATCCCTGAGCACAGAGCCTGGAGTAAACCCTGAGCACAGCTGTGTGTGGCCTAAATCTACCCCCATGAAAAAAATAAAGAAAAAGGGAAAAGTAACCATAAAGCTGGAGAGCTAACACAGGAGTAAGGTGATTTCCTCACATGTGGTCAATTCTTCATCAATCCCTGACACCATTTATATTCCCTCAAGCACTGCCAAAAGTGATCCCTGAGCATAACCGGGTGTGACACCAAAACAAAGTGAAAAAGAAAGAAATAAAAGATAATACCAATGTAGCACTTACTTTTCTTTTGATACAATGCTTACTTTTCTTTTGATACAATGTGTGTGTATATATATATACACACACAAATATATATATATTTGTGTATATATATATTTGTTCGTTCATCTGTGCTTTATAATCCAAAGAAATGGAATTGATGGGGTAGCCAGTCTGCCCTTTGTTGATGTGATGGGATCCTGCTCACTTTGGGGTCTTGGATCTTCTCCATGATCTTCTGGGCTATAAATCTTTTCCTTTGTATCTTTGCCTCTTTTAGCTCCTATCCTGGCTTCTAGACTCCGCACATTTCTATTAGTGTCCATAGACTTCACCTCTTCCATCCCCTTCATGTGCTTTGATTTCTAGTGTTCACAATAGCATTCAAGTTTTACTGACCTTGGATTCTTTCTCTAATTGCTACTCACATGCTAATGAGGAAGACCCCAACTATGACCCATTCACCCAAAGACTTTTCTAACTTGCTCAGAGGTGTCTCAATCAGTCCCTTTCATTCCTTGTAGAGACTCATGATGCTGGCAGTGTCTTCAAGGTCCTTTAAGGCTATAGTCCCATTGGGTTCAGTAATTTACTGAATACTATCCCAGAAGGATGGCTTTCCAGCTGCTATTTGTATCCTGCCCATGATGGATAATTCATCAACCCCCAAGATTGTACATTCCATTACTGATAGTTGGAAAGCTCTTGCTCTCCTAAAGTTATCTTAACTCCCTATGATTTCTCCTCATTGGTGGTGGAGTATTAAGCAGTTGGGGAGTACTGGAAGGAGTCCTAGCAGGAGAGAATATTTTATCACTGAAGTAGTTTAGAATTTCTGTTATATGATGATAATAAAAGCACATCAACTTTTCATGAATTTTGTTATCTTTCTAAAATTCTTGACAGACAATGCACTGTTTCATTGCCTGAGCTAAGAGGAATTTCACCTGTACTTAAGAGAAACTTAAGGTAGAGTGATAGAGTGCTTGTCTTGCACACAGAGAACTCAGGTTTGATTCCCAGCACCCATATGGTACCCTAGGAATCACCAGGAGTGATAAAATGTAGAGCCAGGAGTACACCCTGAGCAATGCTGATGTGGCCCTCTACAATAAAATAAGGGGAAAAAACTTTCTCACCAGGTCCACTCATTCTGGACCTGCCTCATGAGGCACGCACAGTCTTTCCCTTTTCTCTCTAACAACTCTTTTCTTCATCACCATCATCATCACCAGACTAGCCTTCCCTGAACAAATGTTCTCAAATTGACAAAATCTGTTTTCACTTCCAATACTCTCAGTTTTCCATTATAGAAAATCAACTCAAGATGATGTAAGCTTTTATTAGAAAGAAATTTATTAGAGAACAGGCTTCAGATAAGACTTATCTCTTTGGCAGAATAGGATATCACTGTATCACTGTCTTCCCGTTGTTCATCGATTGCTCGAGCAGGCACCAGTAACATCTCCATATGTCCTGTCACAAGCAAGTGTAGCCCAAGGGCATCTGCTTGCTCCAGGGACAGAAAGAGCCTCAAACCATTCTTCAGGTCACGGAATTGAGGTTCATAATTGTTACTAGTTTTTGGCATAACAAATAAAACATGGGTAGCTTGCCAGCCTCTGCCGTGCAGAATAGGGTAGCATTAGGTATGTAAATCCATTTATATGTAATTTTCTCAACTTTATCTGGATTTTTTTCTCAGAGTGAGTTTATTTTGGGTAGCAAGATGATACCTGTCATGCTAGGTTAGTACCACCCTGCTCCTGTAGGACCTTATTTTAACTGATCAATTACATCTGTAACAACCCTACTTCTAAACAAGGTCACATTCTTTTTAAAAAATTTTTTATTATACCAACATGAGATATACAATTACAAAGGTGTTTATTATTGGTTCTTGGTAATACAGTATTCCAGCACTCATCCCCTCCACCAGTGCCCCATTCCCATCACCAGTGTCCCCACATCCTGCCCACCCACCCACAGCATGCCTCTATAGCAGGCACCTTTTCTTTTCTCTGTCTCTCTTCTTTTTCACATTGTGGCTTGATCTACAGACATTTAGGGTTTATCAGGTAAGTCTCTTTGTGTATATTCAATGGTGAGTTTTAGTCTGACATTATCTTTTCCCACACTTAGTAAAATATTGGTATATATTTATATCCCATTAATGAATGCAGTCATTCTATATCTGTCCTCTTCCTTCTGACCAATTTCACTCAGCATGATAGTCTCCATGTCCATCCATTTACAGGTAAATTTCATAATTTCATCTTTTTATGACAGCTGCATAACATTCCATCGTGTAGATGTACCACAGTTTCTTTAGCTAGTCCTCTGTTCTCGGGCACTTAGGTTGTTTCCAGATTCTGGCTATCGTGAATAGCGCTGCAATGAATAAAGAAGTACAGATAGTTAAACAAGGTCACATTCTGAAGTACATGGCTTTAAGATTCCAACAGCTTCTTTCAGAGAACACGGTCCATCCTAATAACTGGAAGTAAGCACAATATCTACTGCAAATCCCATCTGAAAGGTTGGGGTGGGGGAATGGTTGGAACTAAGCACAGCCTGCAGATGTGGTTTAACTTGTGTAGAGTACATTAATTTTGACCTGATTTATCCAGTGAGTTTGTGAGTTACTGGACAAATTTCCTAACAAGATTGTGCCCAAGTCACAAGGGCCCACTGAGCAAGCACACTACTATTTTCAGCAACCACGTAATGTGATGATTCAGGCGCTATACTGAATTCACTGAGAAAATCAACAGAGAAGCATATTCAAGCCTTAACATAACTAGCATATCAAGAGATTTACTTTTAGCTAGACCTTGATTCTTTGATCAAAAAGGTGGAGATAAGACTTATTATTCCAGACTGGAGAGATAACCCATTTATCTGTAGATTCACTTCAAAGATATTTTCCAAGTACTTGCTATGTTCAGCACTCTATGCTCAATGAAAAGGACCGCCTTTTAGGTCTGTACACTGTGGAATTCTACTCAGCTTCAAGAAAAGACAAAACCATGCAGTTTCCTGCTATTTTGATGGATCAGATGAGTATTGTGTTGAGTAGAATCAGGAGGAGAGGGACAGATGCAAAATGATCTCTTTTGTATGTGGACTCTAAAGAAAAAATTGTGAGGGAACAACAAGTGGCCAAAAGTAATGGAATTTGAGACTTATTCTACATAACTGAGCTTACCACATAACAGGCGGGGCCGCAGTGGGGTGGGCTGAGAAGGGAACACTGAGACAGTGGTGGAGGGAAGAGAGCACTGTGGCAGAGAGTGTGGTATTGGAGCCCTGTATATATGAAACCCTGTCATGGGCAGTGTTGTAAACACAGTGTCCAACAAAATAAAATTTAATAAAAACCTCAATGCTTCTGAGGCCTCTGTACTTTTCCAGATGCTGTTCCACTGATTGGAACACACTTTCTAAACATACTTCAAGATGAAAGGTCAAATGTCCTGATCAAATGTTACCTCTATTCCTAAAACTTCTAGGCCTTTCAATTCATGAATTTAGTCTCTGTATTCTTCCATGGGGTCTTATATGAATGATACAGCTCAGTTTTGAGACCTTGAATAAATCATTAGGGTTTTTTGTGGCTTTTTGGTTCATATCTGGCAATGCTCAGGGATTACTCTTGGCTCTGCACTCAGGAATTACTCCTGGTGGTGTTCGAGAGAACATATGGGATGCCAGGGATCAAACTCAAGTAGCTGCATGCAAGGAAAATGCCCTACCTGTTACATTATAAATCTAGTCCCTTTTATCTATCTGGTCCCTATCTATCTATCTATCTATCTATCTATCTATCTATCTATCTATCTATCTATCTATCTATCTATCTATCTATCTATCTATCTATCTATCTATCTATCTGTCTGTCTGTCTGTCTGTCTGTCTGTCTGTCTGTCTGTCTGTCTGTCTGTCTGTCTGTCTGTCTGTCTGTCTGTCTGTCTATCCATCTGTCTGTCTGTATGTCTATCCATCTGTCTGTCTGTCTGTCTGTCTTCTACCCATCCATCCACCCACCCACCCACCCATCATCCATCCATCCATCCATCCATCCATCCATCCATCCATCCATCCATCCATCCATCCATCTATTATAGCTTCTTTCCCTTTTAATTTTATTTTTCAATCATTATGATTTTCATTTGAAAATTTTCACTTCCTTGGTCCCCCTTTTTTTTTGCCTTTTGGGTCACACCCGGCGATGCTCAGGGGTTATTCCTGGCTCTGCACTCAGGAATTACTCCTGGCAGTGCTCGGGGACCATATGGGATGCTGGCGATAGAACCCGGTAGGCCGCATGCAAGACAAATGCGCTACCTGCTGTACCATCACTCTGGCACCCCTTGGTCCCTTTTGACCAAGTACTTTTAGTTCATGGATTTTGCAGGATTTATCTGTTTAGTACATGTCATCATAACCCTAGTTCAAACACAGACCCTGGGCACTGGTAAATTTTGTTAAGAGAACAGACATCTTGTCATCTTGGAGTTTTCAGTCTCACACAAGAGAGTAGTAAAAAATCAGGCAACTTCGACAGAATGTAATGTTTTGTTATGTGTTTATTATGCGAGAGATATAAGATGATAGTGTTGTAAAGAGCCCAGGTACAGTGGAGACAGGGTCAGTGAAATCTTCTCAAAAGGGGTGACACTTGACTGGAGTCTCAAAGGCTGAGAAAAACTTGTTTAAGTAATGCAAAGGGGTCTGGGAGAAGGATGGAGAAAAGAACTTTTGCAAGCAGATAAGGCAGCAGCTGCAGAGAAAGAACAGAGACTTGGAAATGCCGTTACTCAGTGTGTTTACCAGTTAAGAGGACAGACTCTGGAATTGGACCCCAAATGCCCAAGAACAGATGGCTGAAAAATAAACTGGTATGTTTATACTATGGAATACTACTCAGCTATAGCAAAAGATAAAATTGGGCCATTTGCAAAGATTTTTTGAAGCAGATGAAAATAGAAGGCATCATGCTGAGCAAAGTCAGCAATAAAGAAGAGAGACACTTGCAGGGAAAAAACTCAGGCCCTGGGTAAGGAAGACAGGCACCCCTGACCATTGAGCTTCTCCCTGTTTCCACAACAAAATAATTCTTAAGTACTGGGCCTTGTGCTGGATATTTTATTCATTTTCTTTCATAACAGCTCTGTGCAGGAGAGCTGAATATTCACTCTTTAACAGTTCACGGAACTGTCAACTAGGTCATATAGTTTGCTTTTGGCCATTCAGTAGAAACTGGGAGTTGCTACCTGTTCCCAGATCTCTTCTCCTATTTATAATTACCCAACAAAACCCTCTTCAAGTACTTGAAAAGGATCTCAGCTTTCATCCTCTTTTGCTGCTGATGGCCTTCATCCAAGGTTCTCACCCAAGACTGGTCACTGGGCGTGCCTACAGAACTAGAAGTCCTGGGGAGTTTATATCCCAAGCGTGTGTGCACACACGTGTGCACACGCACACACACACAAACATGAGATATGCTAGAAACACATACAAACACACACAAACACCATGAGATATGCTAGAAAGTTGTTAATGATTGAGTTTCAGTCATACAATATTCCAACACCTGCCCCTGTCCTCTCCAATGCCCCTGTCCCTCTCCAATGCACATTTCCTGCCACCAATGTACCCCCTCTCTCTCTCTCTCTCATATTCAGCTTTCTTTTTAGGCATTTTGGTCTGAATATCATGCATATCACTTTACCTCTATCCTAACTGGAATTCCCTCCCCTTTGGTGGCATGCTTCCTACCATGGGCCAGTTCTCCTGGGCCTGTTTCTACTCTCTTTAGGTATTATTCACATACTATGTTTTATATGTGTGTATGTAATCTCTCATAAATGAGTGCAATAATATTCTATGTTTGTCCCTCTCACTCTGATTTCACTCAGCATGATACTCTCCATGTCCATCCATGTATAAGCAAAATTCATGCATGGATTTTTCCCTAACAGCTGCATAGTATTCCACTGTGTAGATGTACCATGGTTTCTTTATCCACTCATCAGTCCTCTGGCACTTGCATTGTTTCCAATCCCTGGGCTTGTGAGTTGTTTCCAAATCCTGGCTATTGTGAACAGTGCTGCAGATGAACATAGGAATCGTTTTCTTTTAGCTGAATTATCGGATTCTATTTGCTAGTACCTTATTGAGGATCCAAGCAGTTCTTTAGCCAGTGCCCAAGTGGTATGGCAGTGTGAGTTCTGCTCCTTCTGGTGCGACAAAGGCATTACTTACAACACTCTAGAGCTCTTCTGTGGGTCAGGCTGAGGGACTTTATAGGAAAGCGCGCCATTCCTCTGAAGGATGAAGGTTCTTTACCTGGTCTTCTCCCCTGGTGAGCTTCTTTCCTCTTCCCTGTCCCACTTCTTATGGCCCTCGTCTTGTCTCTCTTGGGAATGCCTCCTTGTGTGAGTCACCTGTTCTCAGGTTCTTTCAGTGTATGCTTCAGGGATGACCCCCACCACAGGGACCCCCTTAGCCTCTTCCCCACTGTCTTGATCACCATATTTTGTTCCCCACTATGACCTAGTAGTTGCTCACACTTCTCTGGCGAGCAGAGACAAATTTTCCTTCCTTACTTATTCATGGCTCTCCCACAGCCCACACACTGTAAAAGCTGCACCCCACCCCACCCAGACAATTCCTGTGGCCACCTCCCAGTCAGAGCCCAATCTCTGAGGACTCAGCCATCTCTGCACAGGGTTAACTCTGAGCAGGCTCCCACCAGAGTTTGTGGTTCCCAGACTTGAGCAAGTTCAGACACAGCCCACCTTCCAAGGAATGGGATGAGAGGCTGTAAAGTCAGAGGTGGTTTGCGGGGCCCTGTTCAGACTTGTGAATAGTGCTGAGCCAGATGTGTGAGGGATCAGACTTTGTGTGTCTGAGGCAAGAGAACCAGACAGACCACTCCCCAGGGAAGAAAGCCAACCCAATAAATAAAGGACTGGCACAAAGAGTAGATATTAGCTGACAGGTTTCCTGAGCAATGTGCAACGCAGAGTAAGGCAGAGCCGCCTCAAATGCGTTGAGTCAAATTTCTTCCCTCATTTGGCTCCAGCTCCACAAGAAGAACGCTAGGAAGCCCAGCATTCCATTTTATTTTTTTAAATTTTTTATCCCCCCCCCAGCATTCCATTTTAGATCACTGACTGTGTTTCCCCCATTCTTGATTCATG
The DNA here is from genome assembly GCA_021461705.1 of Cryptotis parvus. Classification (NCBI taxonomy): domain Eukaryota; kingdom Metazoa; phylum Chordata; class Mammalia; order Eulipotyphla; family Soricidae; genus Cryptotis; species Cryptotis parvus. The sequence continues at coordinate 93,853 of JAJIBD010003440.1, read as the reverse complement.
TAGAATCAGGATTCAAGAGTCCTATGACTAACTTTGCAACCATCACATTTGACTTCTCAGCTGTCTTCCTTTACCTCCAAGGGGATGGGTAGGGAAGGATAACAAGTATAAAACTCAACAATCCACCCTGAGTGGTCAGAATTCTAACCCACAGTGGCCAGAATCCACTATTGTGAACTCATTTGCTCCTCTATAAAAGGAGTCTCTCTCAAACTCTCCTTCAATAACTTACCCATGTTTTCATTCACTTTCCCTTTACTTAACCTTTCTTCAACCCTCCTCCCAAAGCAAGAACAGTTCCTAACATCAACCTGATTCTTAATTTTGCCCACTCTAACTCCCTGTTTATCCCTCTGACCACACCTTCCCTGGAAATCTATGATCTTTCCCCAACTCTCAATGAGGTTGGGTGCACCCTTCTTGGGACTCCTACACATTCTTGTATGTATCTCTATCATATGCAAATCACTTTGTGTCTTGATCTCTGTGACAAGACCAGACATTGGACATGCTACTGTCAAGTCATTTGATCTCTGAAACACCAGGACAGCATCTTGCAGCAGGAGAGGAATTCAGTAAACATATGTTAAATGAATACCCCACACACTGCAGTGTTTGAAGAGCAAACAAGATAAGAAACACAACAACAAATGCCTAGGAAGTTCGTTATTTTCCTTAGACCTATTTATGAGTTTCACACAAATGACAAAATATATTAATATTGTTATAATAGGCTAAGAACAGGCAGAGAGATTTGTATAAAGTCAAATGTCAAGAAAATGATCAGTAATACAGTTCTAAATATAAAACACTACAGTCTAAATCACACTCTCAAAGACAAGCAATGACTATGATTCTTAGACAACACTGAGATCTCAAGACACTTTATCCTGGGGAACGAATGTCACCATTTCTGCCTTTCAAGTGTTTTAAGACTATCAAGCTCCCAGAAGGCAGGGTCTGGAGTGATAGCACAGTGGGTAGGGCATTTGCCTCGCATATGGCCTGACTCGGGTTTTATCTCTGGCATCCCATTTGGTCTCCTGAGCACTGCCAGGAGTAATTCCTGAGTGCAAAACCAGGAGTAACCCCTGAGCTTTGCTGGGTGTGACTCAAAAAGAAAAAAAAAAAAAAAGCTCCCAGAAGGCTCTGGAACATTCACTCTCACATTCGCCATGTAAATTAATTTCAGAAATCAGACCATGGAAGGGGGATGCCATTGGCCCTTCCTTTTAATGTATCTGCTCTTTTTCTTAAGAAAGGAAAGTATCAATGGGCTAAGTCCATGTGCCCCTTTCTGGGGCAGAGCAGATACCCCAGGCAGGGCCATAAGTGTGGGAATAGCTCCTAGAACAGGGCAGAGCTGCAGCATCTTGCCCTCATCCCTTTGAAAGGCTGCCTGCCCTAAGGCTGCCGGACTCCTGGTCTGCTTGGATCTGGTGCCAGGTTCCATCTGGTAAGTCAGCATCGCCTTCCTTATCAGGGCTGGCGCTCCAGCTCAGCCTGATCTTGTGTGCACTGATGCTCAGCACGTCTCTCTCTCCTCAGGGGGTGAGGCCTGTTCTCCAGCCCTATCTGATTCTGATAGCTTTCACAGAGCCCTCTCCCCTCCCCCACCCTCCTCCTGCTCCTTCCTGCCTTCCCTTTCTTCCTTTCTATGTTCTGGCCTTCTTTCTTTAATAAAATTTACTCTGCTAATCTTTTTTAATGGGTAGGTAATATTTTTCCAACATTACAAAATTTAAGTGTGAAAAGAGAGCAATGAGCTAGAGGGCATTGTGCTGAGTGAAGTGAGGAGAGGAACAGACACAGAACCATCTCTCACATGTGGGATACCAAGAAGCTTAGCAAGGCAATAGTGCAGGGCCAAAGGCAACTGAACCTGGGAACTGAGCTACAGAACTGCATTTACCATCGGAAGGGGTAGAGGGTAAGGTGGGGGCGATCTCTGTGGGTCAGAGATCCTTGGCAGAAGGAAGTTGGCACTTTGGTGGTAGATACGGTGTTAGAAGTCTGTGTGTATGAAACCATCATTAACCGTATTTTAAATCATTGCCTCAATAAAAATTGGAGGAAAAAAATAGTGAAACTTCACCCTTACTTGACCAACAGGAACTCAGTGCCTGTGTCCCTTCAGAGATTATTTTTGGTTTACATAAAAGCATTTATATGCCAATATTATATAGGCACACACTCCATGTCTCTTTAAACCTTGAATGGTACACAATGCTCAGCTCTTACCACCCTGTCTTAGAACATGAAAACTTTCTTCTATCATCTCTTCAAGGTTTTCCAAAAAGCTGCACAGTTTTCCAAACCACAATTATGTTTTTCAGTCAGTTCCAAACCTGTGGACATTTGCAAGCAATACTGCAATGAATAACTCTGGATGTGTGTGTGTGTGTGTGTGTGTGTGTGTGGATTTTTCCAGTTGTTCTCTGCAATTGGAAGTGGTGTTCCTGGGTTAGGGAGCAGATGGACTAAAGGTTGGTCCACTCTTATCATATGGCCCATCAAAAGTATATTACATCCATTCACTCTAACAACATATGAGAAGGAGAGTTCCAAAAATTTAAAGGAATAAATTCTGGAATAAATAAATTTATTTATTTATTCCTAAATTTAAAGGAATAAATATTGCTCCAGGGACCGGAGCCATAGCACAGGGTAGGGTGTTTGCCTTGTACACTGTCTACCAAGGTTCGATCCCCAGCATCCCATATGGTCCCCTGAGCACTGACAGGAGTAATTTCTGAGTGCAGAGCCAGGAATGACCCTTGAGCATTGCCGGATGTGACCCAAAAAAAAAAAAAAAAAAAAGCAATAAGTTCTACCATTACCAGTTACTTATTAATCACTTTAGCCAGCACCACACTGCACACATTACATTTATCTGCTTGCTCTGCTCCTACCATGGTGTTATGGGGTAAGTAATGGCATTGCTACTGTCAAGGGAATCCAGCGAGCCACAGACCAATGACTGTCACTGTTCTTGGCTTCTTATCTTGCAATCAGCAAGCAATCGTTCTGATGACCTGACCCTATGCGTGCGTGCACACACACAAACACACACACACACACACACACAGAGCCAGAGCGAGTTGTTGTTTTGCACTTATGACTAAACTGTTCTTGACACCAACCATGCTGTCTCACTTAACCCACTCAGTAGCCCCACACCTCAAGCTCTGTTCTAATTCTTCATTTTCAGTGTAGAGAAACCAAAGACTGAGAAATCTACAAGCCTCCGACTCAAGGTTCCAGGGATGGGGAGGCCATGGGCCCAGGGTTTGTCTAGACAGTCCAGCTGCATCCCCAAGCCTATCACAATGCACCACTGAGTTCACAGCTTAGATGTTTCCAGAACATGCTCATTATCGGAAACAGGCACTTTCATAACCCTTGATCTACAGGTGGGAAAACAGAGGCCCAGAGGACAGGGAACAGGTCTGCTTCACCGAGGAACTGACTCGGGACCCCTTCTCTGTACTCCTAGGCAGTGCTCTCTTTCTTCCTTCACAGGCTGTCACAAAAGTGCCTAGCAAGTCTGGGTGGCAGCCCTGGCACACTGCAGGCAGTGAGGTCATGATAAAGGGGGCGTAGGCAGCAGACACAACCTACCCTGCAAGAACTTGCATCTGACCAGGAATTCCGCAGTCTACCGGGGCAGGTTTCAGCCAGGAATCAGATAGCGTGAGCATTCGGGGAGTGCTCCTACGTGCTTGCAACAGATCGAGTTGCTGCTATCAGGATAAGGAAAGTAGTATTTATTCAGTGCCTGCTAAGTGCTGGACCCTGTAATTAGGCATATTCATTGCTTCACTTCATCTTATGATAATTTCATAGCTCAGTGAGGTGCATGATATGTTGAAAGTCACAATCAATGCCACAGTTTGGCAGAACTGGGGCTTCAACTTGGATTTTTCTGGCAAGGGGAAGTAGTTTGCACCACACCTGCCTGTGCTCATGGCTCAGCCCTGAAGGTGCTTGGTGGGCCATATATGATGCCATGTATTTGAACTGGGGTTGAACTACATGCAAGTCAAATGCCTTAGTTCTGGTCCAAGAACTCAGATATTTTTAATATGAATATATATTTTCTAAGTTAAATGTATTTATTTAGGCTTTTTGGGGCCACACCTGGTGATGTTCAGGAGTTATGCCTGACTTTGCACTCAGAAATTACTCCCTGGTGGTTCTCGGGGACCATACAGGATGGCAGGTATCAAACCAGGGTCAGCGGCATGCAAAGCAAATGCCCTGCCCGGCTGTACTATCGCTCCAGCCCCTATATTTGTAATGTGGTTAAAAAAGACATATTTAAAATTATCTAGCTGGGTCTATTTAAATGAACACAATTTTGTGGCAACGTCCAAGGCTTCAGAGTTAAGTGCCAGCCAAAGATATGTTTTCTTCTTGCTGTCAGATGTCATTGAAATGTTAACCATGGCCATAGCAATGAGTTCCATCTCAATAATCTGCTTTAGGCTCTGACCTCCACAATGAATAGTGTGTTGTTGACGTGTTCTGGTCTGACTCAGTGCAGATGGAAGGTGATGATGGTGTGGCGAGAGAGCTGGCGTCCCTCCAGGGGGGGCTCTCCAGAGGCTCTCTGGGTCGCCTTCATAGCCACAACCTTTGGGCATTGGGAAACTGGGTGAGGGGTGAATCTTTCTTCATGGCTATGTTTGTCTTTCAGCATTGCTTTCTTGGCCTTCAGAGTTTTGACCTTCATTTCAGCTTTGGGAGTGACCCAGGCTTCCTTCCTGGTTTTCAGTACCATTTTCTTGAAAGGGTTTTCCCAACTTCGTATTTTCTAGAGGCAGAATGTGTTGGTGGTTAGGAACCCTATATCTAGAAACACACACACAGCCTGGCTAATTATTTAAAAAGTCAAGAGAAATTTACTGTATCTGAGCCTCACTTTCCCTCTTTGTGAAAAGGGGATGCCCGATATCTATTTCTTGAACTATTTATACCATACATTCACAGCAACATTATTTATAATAGTTAAAAGGTGGAATCAGGGGTCAGAGAGACAGCACAGCAAGTCAGGTATTTGCCTTGCATGCAGCCAACCTGGGTTCGGGTCCCTGACACCCCTGTGAGGTCCCCTGAGTCCTCGAGGAGTGATTCCTTGCCAGAGAGCCAGGAGTTAATCCTGAGCATCGCCAGTGTGACTGATACCAACAATCCCACCACCAAAAAAATAAATATAAATATAAAAAGAAGTGAAAAGTGGAACCAGCCCAAGTGTGTATGTATGAATGGATGAATGAACAAAATGTGATTTACCGTTATGGTGATTTATGGCAACAGAGAAATATTCAGCCTTTAAAAAGAAAGGAAATTCTGATATGTGCTGCAACATGAGTGAATCTTGAAGACAGTATGCTGAGTGGTATAAGCAGTGTGAAGAGACAAATACCATCTTATTTCACTTAGAGCTGATCCCTGAAAAAGTTGACACTGGGGATACTGGTGGAAGCAAGTTGACACTGGTGACAAGATTGGTGCTGGAACATTGTACAGCTGAAACTCAGCTCTGAAAAGTGATGTAGGGCCGGAGGGATAGCACAGTGGTAGGGCGTTTGCCTTGCACACAACTGACCTGTGTTTGATCCCCAGCATCCCATATGGTCCCTCGAACACTGCCAGGAGTAATACCTGAATACAGAGCCAGGAGTAGCCCCTGGAGCATTGCCAGGTATGACCCAAAAAGAAAAAGTTATGTAAATCATGGTGCCTTGATATTTTTTAAAAAATTAATGGAAAAATATTTAAATGTATATAAAATGAATGATTAGTGCCTACCAAAAAAAAGTTGATTACAAAGAGAAAGGCGGTTATAGCCAGGGGCCAGCCAGGAGTTGTCTCACGAAGTAGAATTTCAGCTGTGCCAGGTAAAAAGTGTTCTGTGAACAGAACTGATGTCGGTATTATGACATGAGAATTAGTTAGAAATGATTCATTTTATGTATGTACTTTCCTGCAGTTTTTAATTTTTTTAAATTGAATCACAGTAAGATAGAATTACAAGGATGTTCATGATTTTATTTCAGTCATATAATGCTCCAACTCCCATACATTTCCCGCCACGGATGACCCAATTTCCCTCCCACAGCGACCTTGTTGCCTTCCCCACACGGTGGGGTAGGGTAGAGGGTAATTTCTTCCGATTCTCTCCCCACCTCCACCCCCACCATAAGCTCCTTAGGCAGTCACTCTTGTCTTCTGCGTTCCAGCGCCCAACCCATCAATTTTTTTGGCTGATTTCAACTTAGTTGAAAGAAGCTGTCAGATAATTTTAGACAAGAGAACCTTCTGAGGGGAGAGGCAAATGACTCGGCCTTCCCTAAAGTGTGGGGTCCTCTCCCAGTTGGTTTCACGCCCAGGAACATTTACACCCACACCACAGCCTCACACCCTGGGTAAGTTTCATGGTCCATCCAAGGCAAACAGTCTTTGTTGATGGGGGTCTTGTCCTAAGGTGGGGGAGGGCAAGGGGATGTAGTACAATTCAGGCAAAGAAAACAGAAGGCTCCTTCCTGGACCTCCCAGGAAGAGGTAACTTCAGGACAGGCTGCTGGCTTGTTTTCCATGGTTTTCATTACTTGGTTTGAGCTCCTGTGGAGTAAATGTTTTGCAGGCATATTTTGAGGATCTAATTCAAGAGTCCTTAAGAACAAAAGAATGCAATAAAATACCTGCTTCACAGAAGTGGAGATGGTGGCTTAGCAGGCTGCCTTGGCCGTCTGCACACACCCTTGCCAACAGGGAGGCCCGCAGAGGATCCATAACTAGCTCAAGGCCTTGTGTCAACCCCAAAATATCAGCACATACTCCTGACTTAGATGGTTCCCTGTAGTCCAGGGGCTGCCTGAAAAGGTGGAGTATTGAGGTAACTTGAGGCACCAAAGCAGCGTCTTTTGGGGCAGTTCTGAATTAGAACACCTCACATGGGTGGGAATTGCTAATGTTTGAACTGAATTTACTCTCTAAATGCCAGACCAGAAAAAATCACTTATTCGTCATTCTTCCTTTTGACTCATAATCCCTCAGCGTGTTGTACAGAAGGGAGTGTTGGTAAGTCACAGAGAAGAGGAAGAAAATATGATGTGGTTGTCTGAGGGGCTTCTTTTACTCAAATGATGACACAGTCTCAAAGATCCACCCGGGACTTTCTTCTCTTTTTGAAGAATAGAAAATGCCCTTCATGGGCTTTTCCACTAACAATGGCACAATTTGCCAACCTGTTCTTAGTGTCTTATGTGGTAATGTTTGGGGGTGGTTGAGGTGGTTGGCAGTGGAATGTTTTTAGAAGGAAATGCTGGAGTAAAAGCACTCAGTGGTTGGGTGATTTGTTTAAGAACACATGGAGACAAACTCATGATGTCTAAGGCAAAGCACCTCACCTAGAGCTCTGCTTTTTCTGCTTCTAAAAGATTGTACAAGGCCAAGAAGCCAGCAGTCCAAGGATCAAAACCTGAAGGCAGTTCCAGGACATACCCAGGAGCCGTATTTGTCAGGATTTCTGGGCAGCTTAGGATCTCCTCGTCCATGATGGAAGATGACAGGCAAGACCCTCTACACACTGGTGGGGTGGTGCCTCCTATGTGAGGGGCCTCCATTCTAAAAAATAACTCCCTGCCCTTTCCTCTGTGGACACCCATGTTGTGCCCTGGAAATCTGACTCTTTAGTTTGAAGCATTTTATTCCTGGCAGATCTGATTTAAAGATTAAATTCCATTTTGTGCGGGACATAGTATTACCACACTTTACTTGGAATTTTAATGTATTCCCTACACACATCCAAAGATATATCTGAGAGTATTACAAATTTCTTTGTAGAATGGTGAGATCCTGGTGGTGAATCCGTAATACAGCTCACGAAGGATCTTGATGTATTGGGTTTGAACACCCTGTTTGGCTAGGGCTTCGATGACTGCTTCAGTCTCCACAGAATCAAAGGCTTTCTGTAAATCAATGAACGTGAGACAGAGTGGCATCTTGTACTCCCTACAAACCTCGATGAGCTTGTGTGAATATGGTCGATTGTGCTGAATCCTTTCCGGAAGCCCGCTTGCTCGCATGGTTGTCCTTCATCTAGTGTTCTGCTAATCCTGTTCAGGATGACTTGTGTAAACAGCTTGCAGATAACGGACAACAGGCAGATGGGGCGATAGTTGCCGATGTCATGAATGTCTCCCCTTCTTGAACAGTAGAACTGTCCTGCTGGTTTTCCATTGGGAGGGCACCTTGCATTCGGACAGGTAGAGTGTGAAAAGCCGAGCTAGTGTATTGATGAGGACTGACGGCAGATTCTTCAGGTGTTCGGGTCTGACTTTGTCTGGGCCTGGTGCTGTTCCCTTCTTTACCGACGAGATGGCATGACGGATTTCAGAAGGGGAGAACGTTGGGAATGACATATCCATCCTGTGGAATTTGGTATGTGGGCAGGTGGATGTGGCTATCAAAGAGATTGGAGTAGAAGTCCTGGATAATCTTCTCCATTGCCTTTCTGGAAGATGTGATAGATCCATCAGGGTGTCAGGAGGGCAGTCATCTTGGTCTTATAGTTGGCGAAGGACAGGTGGGCAGTGCGAATGCTTTTCCCGGCTTCTGCTGCATCTTCCAGTATTTCTGCTCTTCTGTCTTTGAGGTCTTCTTTTATCGCTTCTCTGCACCGTTTAGCAAGCTTGGACATTAGCATTTGGACTCCTGAGGCTCGGCGCCTTGCCACGTTGGTGAATGAGCTCGAGAGTTTCTGAAGACAGGCATTCTTTTGTGTCTTTCTCTCTCTCGGCATTCTTCGCACAATCATGGAAGTGCTGAACCAGTCGGTTGTATTCTTCATCGGTGTCATCAATGATGGTATCTTCCCACGTTGGTGCAATGGTGCCAAAGAGTTCCCAGTTGGTGGTGGTTCTGGGAGTTCTCTTCTTAAACTTTGCAGCCTTTTCTCCCGCTACGGGAAGTAGAATTTTGCATGAAGGAGACGGTGGTCCTATCCTGTTTGGAATTTGGGGGACGACAGCTACATCGGTCAGACAAAACCGTCAATTGAAGATGATGTGGTCAATTTCATTGTGGAACTGTCCGCCAGGAGATTCCCATGTCCAACGTTTCGCTTCAGCTTTCTGGAACTGTGAGTTCCCATGAATGGTCTTGGTGGACATGATGAACTCAGATAGTCTCTCACCCTGTTCGTTCCATTCTAGGCCATGGGTCCTGATGTGGAGTTCTTCAGCCGATCTTCTTGGTCCTATCTTGGCATTAAAATCACCGACTATGATCTTGTAGAAGGTGTGATCTTTTTTATAGAACTCCTCCAATTCCATGTAGAATTTCTCAATTTCATCTTCTTTGTATGTGGATGTTGGTGCGTAGACAATGAAGATAGAAATTGCTGGCAGTGGGCCACATCTCTTCAAGTGTAATCGTCCTATTCGGTTTGTTAGGCATTCAAATGAATCAATGTTTACGGCCATGTTCGTGTTGACAAGGACACCAATGCCACCAATGCCTCTTTCGGGTCGCATGTTCCAAGGAACAATTCTTCTCCGGTGTCAAATACAGCATGATGCAACTGATGCCTCCTCATCTCAGTCAGACCAATGATGTCGTACTTGATCTTTTGCGCTTGCAGCATCAGATCCTCAATATATGCTTCCGTTCAGGGTCAGGAAAATAAACATGACACGTTTATTGTCATAACAGGGGTTCGACAGGGTGATACCATTTCACCAAAACTCTTCGGCGCCACCCTCGAGAACATCATGCGACAATTAGAATGGGAAGGAATGGGAGTGAAGATAGATGGTTGGCAACTACACCACGTCCGCTTCGCTGATGATATCGTTCTAATAACACAAAACATTAGCCAAGCGGCACAAATGCTGGCTGACTTGACCGAGAATGTGGAAAGATAGGTCTACAGCTGAATCTAAAGAAAACAATGTTCATGAAGAATGAACTAGTTCCTGAGGCCCCATTCACTCTCCATGGAACAAACATCTCTGAATGCAGCAGTTATGTGTACCTAGGTCGAGAAATCAACATGATGAATGACCTAAAACCTGAGCTGCGCAGGAGGAAGAGAGCGGCATGGGAATGCCTTCAAAGGCATCGAAGAAATAGCTAAAAGGACAAAGAACCTCCGGCTCCGGGCACATCTCTTTGACTCCACCATTCTCCCTGCATTAACATATGCCTCAGAGACCTGGGCCCTACGAAAGCAGGATGAGAATGCTATTCAGGTCTCCAAGAGAGGAATCGAAAGAGCTATGCTTGGAATATCACGCCTCACTCAAGTGAGAGAAGGAATCCGGAGTTCTGACCTCCGTCGCTATTCCAGAATCAGGGACGCTGTCTCGTTTGCCAAGGCATCGAAAATCAGATGGGCTGGACATGTAATGCGATTTGGAGACAACCGCTGGACTAGAGCCATTACCGACTGGATCCCATGGGATGTCAAAAGATCACGTGGCCGCCCACCTACAAGATGGTCAAATTTACTTGTAAAGACCCTGAATGAACGGTTTGAGTCTCTTCATATTCCTGAATCAACCAGATGCCATTGGGCTACATTGGCATGTGATAGGGTCCAATGGAAATGTTACTGGCGCCCGCTCGAGCAAATCGATGAATAACGGGATTCAAGTGATCAAGTGATCAAGTGATTACAAATTTAGTATGCAGATGAATCAGTTGGGAGAACCAGATGTTACTCTAGCAAAGTTTGGAGTGGCTAGAAAGAACTATCATTTTTTCCTTGGACATTTCATTTTACTGCCCAAAATGCCCAAAGAGTTTCCCGTTACCATTAAATAGAATCCTCACCCACTACCATTCGCCATCTTGCTCACTGCATTCATGCCTCCAGTAGGTCCCAGGCTCTGCTCACACTACCCCTTCTGCTGACAGACCCTCCCTTCAACCAGATTCCACTGAAGTTTGCCCTGGAATGCCACCCTTTAGTCATGACTAACCAAGGGGATGATTCTGTCTACTCTTTCCAAGACTGGGTTTTATTTTTCTTTTTCTCCTTCCCAGCATTTGTGTGTGTGTGTACAGTCTTATTGGCATAATTTTCACTCTCTCCAATCAAATCCTAACTCCAAAATCAGTGTTCTTGCCCCTTGAGAATGTGGCCAAGTGCAGAGCAGAGGAATTGCTGGGCCACCCAATACGCACCTTCCAATTGAAGTGCTATAAGATGTTAACTCTGTTTTCTTTCTTTCCAGTTCTCAAGCTCTAAACAGTTGTCCCTACATCAAGAAAGCTGTGATGTGCCTTCAGAAGATAGCTGTGTGCCCAAGAAGACTCATTCAGCCTGAGCTATTTTGCTGTGGGCTGTGAGTTCAACATTAATGACTCAATAATATACAGTCAATGAGATGTCTTTAAACAAAAGCGTACACCAGAGTCTATGTATTGATCAGTTGATGAAAATGATGTGGCCAGAAACTCCCTGTCTATCCCATGAGGACTATCATTTGGTTTTCACTGATCAGCACTTATAATGGTTTGATGAAACATGACTACTGCAAAGCATAAGGATCAATACTATGGGGGCCGGGGTTGTGGCACAGTGGTTGAACACATGACAAGCATGGGTGAAGCCCTGGAGATTCTGCAAACAGCAAACAAAATAAGTCAACCAGATGTTCATGCTTCTTAGGGCTTCCATAAGAAATACCACTAACTAGATGACTTAACAAGATAGATTTTTCTTCTGTAATAGTTCCAGAGGGTAAAATCAAGGTGTCTCTGGGTCAGGATACCCCCAAGGCTCTAGAGAAAAATCCTTTCTTGCCTCTAGTTGCTGATGGATGGTAGCTGACAGCTTTGGTTCTTCCAAACATGCTGTTACCTTGGCTCATTATCCAAGGCTCTTCTCTTGTGAGTTTCCTTCTTCTTGTCTCTTCTCCACTTCTTGTAAGGACACCAGTCATATTGGATTCAAGGACCAGCTACTTCAGAATGTCTTCACCTTGTAAATAGAATTACTAGACATAATAAAATATTTTACACAACTACATATATTATATATACATATATACACATATATATTTCCTCAAGGATTTATTTCAGGGGGGCCAGAGCAATAGCACAGTTTTAGGGCGTTTGCCTTGCACATAGCCATCCAGGGTTCGATCTCCGACATCCCATATGGTCCCCGAAGCACTGCAAGGAGTAATTCCTGAGTGCAGAGCCAGGAGTAACCCCTAAGTATTGCTGGGTGTGACCCCCTCAAAAAAAAAAGAATTTATTTCATCAGTCTCGCTAAGTAAACTGCAAACGTTGTGAGACCAGGAGAATGACTTCATGCCCATCTTTTCATGCCTGGCACCAGCCCAGCCTCATGCACAGAGGGAGCACCCTAAACATCTGTGGAGGATGAATGAACAAGTGAATTCCAAAACTTAGAATCACACACACACACACACAACTAGAACATCACAAACCATCCAACAGTAAATAGGGCACTTACTTTGAACATGGCGACCCAGGTTGGATCCCTGGCACTGCATATCTTCTCCTTAGCTTTGCCAGGAGAGATCTCTGAGCACAGAGACAGGAGTAAGTCCTGAGCACACAGCCAAGTGTGGCCCCTAAACAAAAACAAACAAAAAAAGAACATTACAGATCATCAAACCAGCAGTGATCTGTCTCTGTCTCTGTCTCTGACTCTCTCTCTCCCTCCCTCCCTCCCCTCCCTCCCCTCCCTCCATCCCTCCTAAGTGCTGATATCCTTTGTCCATAGTGTCAGGCTGCAGGAGAGATCAAGCTCCTTCCCCATGCCATTCAACAGTTTTCAGCCCTGCTTGTCTCTGTTTTATAGACTGTTTCATGGAAGGCTCTTTTACATGTGTTCTGAAAGTGTGAGAAACATTAAACCTTACTCTCTGTTTTACAGATGAGAAAACGAAGGTCCCAAGACCCAGAGGGGCGTAGCCCAGCTCGCCAGGCCTTCACACCGAAGGCAAGACAGGGAGCAGGTCTTTCTGCCCCAGAAATTTGGCCTCTACACTCACTCTCCTGCCAAAAAATACAATGGGAGTGCTTTGGAATTTGCCCTCCCTGGGACCCTGATTTTCCATCTGAAGCAACTTCTGGGAGAAGGAAATAGAGCCCATGGCATGTGCGCATCCCCAGGCCTCTAAAAGATCCTTTGTGCCAACTTCCATGGGCATTCCACAGCCCCATTCTTGACAAATCCATCTGCTGGAGAGTCACAATCCTTGCCTTCATCTCCAAGCTGTGGTATTTTGGCCTTTCTGTGTTTAAATGCACCCGTCATCGTGGCTTCCTTGGAAGCTGAAGGCAGGCCAAGGGTGGGGGAGGAGGGGTGTGCGGAGGGGGAGGCTGGGGTCAGGCCTTGGGGCAGATGGGGCGGGTGGGCTACCAGAGGAGAGGGGGTTTGCAGGCTGGGCTTGAGAAGAAAACCGATTATCTCCCAGGACCAGCTGCAGAAATGCCTTAGTCTGACGACAGCCAATTATATATAAATAGCCCAAGTGCACTCCCAGCTACTGGAAAGCAAGGATTCAATGCACTCCCTCCACCCCCTTGCCCCAACACCTCCTGAACTAGAATAGCTCTTCACAGCTACCTGGGGTCTCCTCTTCACCCCCCACCTCTATAGAGCTGAGATTTATGTCTTAGCACCACGACTAAGACCAAGGATCACACAGCCCCCCATTAACAATGATTGATTCATTGCCAAGTCCACTGCAGATGAGAAGGCCTTCCTTTGCAAAGGCCGCACTTTCATTTTGGCAAAGACATGTTAGCCCAAGAGATCAGAGGGGCAGCTTGGCGGCAGGTTCATTACCCTGGCTTTCATCTGCCTCTCTCTCTGCCCCTGTGTGCAGTGGGGGCTGGGCCAGTCTGGTGGGCTGCTGACTGGCTAGCAGCAGGCCTTGGGAAACACTGCTCTGAACTGGACTATTAACTGAGATGTTGCTGAATGAAAAGATCAGGAGCACTGGCCCGGTCCAGGTACATTGGAATCCTTCTCTCTCCCTCTTCCTCTCCCTCTCTCTCTCCCTTTCTCCCTCTCTCTCTCCTCTCTCTCTCTCTCTCTTCTCTCTCTCTCTCTCTCTCTCTCTCTCTCAGGAAATTCATCTTTGTCTTGAGCAACTAGGGTCTCAATGCAAAAAAAAAGCCCAAATATCCTTAAACCATAGGACCTGACATCTGAGCAGAAACTCAGACTGATTTTCAAAGTGCTTTTCACAGAAGGCTCTTGTTGGGCCTTTGCTACTCCGTGTGTGTGTGTGTGTGTGTGTGTGTGTGTGTGTGTGTTTTGCTGGTGTGGGAGCCACACCCAGAGTTTTCAGGACTTCTGGCTCTGTGCTTAGGGACCACTCCTGGTGGTTCTCAGATAACCATATTGGGTTCCAGGGAATTGAACCAGTTCAGTCACATGCAAAGCAAACACCTGCCTGTTGTACTCCGCCTGCTGTAGCTTCCATGTCTTACTTTTTAAATGGTCCCTTTAATGAGTTTATCAAATCTGTTTAACCTGCTTCTAGTGAGAAACTTTTTTTTTTCGCTTTTTGAGTCACACCCGGTGCGATGCTCAGAGGTTACTCCCGTCTCTTTACTCAGGAATTACTCCTGGCGGTGCTCAGGGGACCATATGGGATGCCGGGATCGAATCCAGGTTGCCCGCGCGCCTAATGATAAACTTCTAGTTAGTTTCTAACTCCTCAGGATAACAGGCAATGCTGAGAGGAGCAGGTCTGTGCAAACATTTTGTCCACTCAGACAAGTGTGTTCCATTGCCTTTTGGCTTCCATTAAAATGAGGCTCATTGAGAGGGTGCCCCTTTGTCACGCAGCGTAACGTGACTTTTCCAAATCTTCTGGCCTTTTCAACAGTGAACATGGAGTGCTTTGTGATAGAGAAAAGAATAATAAAGTAAAAATCAAAGTGATGGGTAGTGTTGGAAAGTCTGATCAAGTGCTCTGAAAAGAAGGGGGCTCTCTGGGGCAGGAGAGCTGGGCCTCAGGGGGCCACGAGGGCAAAGGGAGGGAGAACCCGGATGTTCACAAGGCAAAGAAGAAATGATGTCACGTGCTCCGCACCCCACCCCACCCCATTTTGTTGCCTTTACATCTGTCACCTTGAAAGGTGAAATGGCTCTAAGGTTCACTGTCCTCACGCAGGGGTGAAGAGGGGCTTGGAAGTCAGCAGAGGAGAGCGGGAGGCTGGGCTTCCTGCTTGTGTCTCGTTTTATCTTAAAGCCCTGAGGTTTAGCCCAAAAATCTTGTTCTTGAAGCCTCAGTAAAAAGGGGCTGGAAGCCCTGTGTGGTGCCAAGGCAAGTGCCATCCTACCTGCCCCAAGCTCGCCTGGCCAACCCTCATGAAGGTTTCATTTTATTGTTTCCATTAAATCTTTATTGAGGAGTGGAGATGCACGGAGGCAACCGAACATTTCCTGCTCTCCCCTAGCTCCTATCACGAGAATGAGGCTGGTTGGTTGTCGAAGGCCTCAATGATTTTGTCTGCACGGGAGCGTCCTGGTCTGCTCCTCCTGATCATACCTGTCCACCTGCATTGTCCACTCCCCTGGGATCCTGACCCTTCTGATGTGTTATTCCCTCCTCTGCACCCTACAGTTTTTGTTGCTCCCCCGTCTCTCAGCCTGTTCACGGTGCACTCAGGGAGGAGCTGTCATAGGCCCTCTGAGCCAGTCGCTCATCTGAGAGATCTCAGTCTCCACATTTGCAAAATGGAAACAAGGACATGTTCTTCCCCAGATGGCTATTGTGAAAACCTCCATACAGTCCAGAAGAGCCCACAGGACAAAGTTTGACAGAGGAGAAGCTTCGGGAAGGCTTAGTCTTAGTAACAGCAGTAATTGCTCTTACTTGTCCCTGCCCACTTGACCCAGACCAGAGCTGCAGAGGACACTGTTATAAAAAAGAAAAAAAAGTCAAATAGCAGAATTAAATAGCAGATTCCAGGAGGGCCCAGAGTCAACCATGCACAAAGGCCAAGCCACAGAGGGGAAAGCCCTTTAGGCGAGAAGGCATATGTGGGCCCCAGGCCTGACTACCCAGAGTGAATCATGAGCTGGTCATGAACGAGGAGCAGAAGGAGAAATGACTGAGTTCCAGCACTCTGAGTGTGTGTGCCCTTGGGCAAGCTCCTGGACCACTCTGGTCTTCAAGGCACTTTTTAATGAAATTAGATTATTAATTTTTGTGTTTTTGTTTGTTTGGGTTTGTAGGCCACCCCCTATGGTACACATGGCTTACTCTGGGCTCTGCACTCAGGGACCACTCCTGGAGATGCTCAGGAGACCATTTAGGGTGCTGAGGATCAAACCCAGTTTGACCACATGCAAGCTAAGTGCCCTACCCTTTCTAGTGCTACAGCACATTTTCTAAATGAGGCTGACGGATGAGGAATGTGACTCAAGCAGTAACCACTTGCCTTGTTTAAATCCTTGGGTTTAATCTCTGGTATCACATGGCCTCTGTGAGCATCTGAACACTTCTAGAACACCCACCAAATAAAATTAAAAATAAAATTCATAAAAAGAGATTTAAGGGGCCAGACAGGTAGTACAGTGGGTAGGGTGCTTGCCTTTCATGCAGCTGACCTGAGTTCAACCCCTAGCACCCAATATTCTCCTGAGTCCCAAGAGTGATCCCCTGAGCACAGAGCCAGCTATAAGTCCTAAGCACTGACGAGTATAAGCCCCAAACCATAAATAAATAAGTAATAAATAAATAAATGATCAAATAAATAAATTTTAGGGCTGGGGAGATAGTTCAAAAGACTGAGCATGCTCTGTATGTATGCAGGAAGTTTGAACCCAGGACTGCATGGTCCCCCTAGCAATGAGCTCAGAGTATCCCCTAGACTGCTATGTTTGGGATGTGGCCTGAAAAGCGAAAAGAAAATTTATGAAAATGTCATTTAAAAAATCAAATGAGGGGCCGGAGCTATAGTATAGCAGGTAGGGTGTTTGTGTTTGCCTTGCATGTGGCCGACCCAGGTTCCATCCCCAGCATCTCATATGGTCCCTTGAGCATGGTCAAGAGTAATTCCTGAATGCAGAGCTGGGGGTACCCTAAGCATCCCTGGGTGTGACCCAAAAAATAAATCAAATGAAAATGAGGATTCTTGGGGCCATAGCGATAAAAAAAGAAAAGGAAGGAAGGAAGGAAGGAAGGAAGGAAGGAAGGAAGGAAGGAAGGAAGGAAGGAAGCAAGCAAGCAAGCAAGCAAGCAAGCAAGCAAGCAAGCAAGCCAGAGTGATAGCACAGCGGGTAGGGCACTTGCCTTGCACACAGCCGACCTGGGCTCGATCCCTGGCATCCCATATGGTCCCCGGAGCACCGTCAGGAGTAATTCCTGAGGGAAGAGCCAGGAGTAACCCCTGAGCATCGCCTGAGCAGAAAAAAAGAAAGAAAATGAGGATTTTTGATGCAAATTGGGATTTTCAAATGAAAATCCCTCTCAGAGTTTCTCAGAGAATTCAGTGGGGGGGAGGATGGGAAGGTGGCAGGCAGCTGAAGTCACTGCGGCCAGCTGGCTGGTGGGGCTCCAATGTGTTCATGTGGCCACACCCGGCAGCCGAGAAGGACCCTTAGCCAGACCCATGCTGCGCCTGACTCAGCAGAATGCAGCTCCTCTAGCAAGCCCAGTCTTGTGACTCTGGGAGCCTCTATCAGTCTGTTGCAAGCAGAGCTGCAAAGTTGTGATACACCACCAGAATTGTCCCCGCTGGTACCTGGGTCCCCAACCGGAGCCCACCTGCTGGGTGTGCCCAGGCCAGAGCAATGAGGGCGAAGTGGGAAGGAGTCCCAGTGTCTGAAGGGAATGCCAGTCCGGGCACCCTCTGTACCCGCTGGTTCCCCACAGGCCTGCCTGCCTGCCCTGGCCTGTCCCCAAGAGCAGCCTCTGGGGTTTGCATCTATTGCCATGGAGCCGATCTCCCCCAGAGGCCTGACCTTCTGTCTTCCTCCAGGCTCACAGGCTCCTCCCCTGGGAGAGTTCTCGCATTCATCTACCCATTCATTCATTGTTCACTCCTTCACTCACAGACACAAATCTGCTCAGTCCTTGATTACTGAGCCAGCAATGTGATCAATCCAGGTAGTAATCATATCCCACACACCAGGGATATGATTACTGTAATATGTTAGGAGCTATAGAAACAGATGTGAACAAAACAGTGGAATTCCTGCCCTTACAAAAATTATATTCTAGTGGGATAGAGAGAGTAAAAATAAATGTAGAGGGACCAGAGAGATAGCACGGTGTGATCAGACATTTGCCTAGCATGTGACCAATTCGGTTTGACTCCTGGCACCCCATGTGATCCCCTGAGCCCCGACAGAAATGATCTCTGAGGACCACGCAAGGAATAAACTTTGAGCAATGTTTGGCGTGGCCCCCAAACTAAATAATAGAGATAATAGCAATAACACTAATGCATATTATGAGAAGGAGTGTGATGACTACCATACACCATCCTGAGTACTAACTGGGGTGATCACACTTCTGGCATACTCCTGGCAAGGTGCATGCACCACACAAAGTCTCTTTGCTCAATGATCCATCAATGGCCATTCCACAACTAGGCTAATGAGAATTGTACCATCAGCTGTGGCACCACCAAACAAAATTTTCACTCCTGCATGCTGTTGTAGAATGGCGCGGGATTGAGCGAGGTGGGTGTGTGAGTGGGGCGCAGGTAGAACAGAAGCAGATTCTCAGAAAGCTGCTGTGAGGTTGTTGCTGAGTCAAAGGGACTTAGGTGGGCGATGACAATGGGTGGGCTTAAGACTGATTCTGAAGGGGCAATCAACAGCACTTGGCACTAACTAGGAGGTGGGGTGTAAGAAAACACAACTTGAGATCAACCAGTCCGAGACTTTCAGACTCATCTAAACCGTGGTGATCTATGTCACAGATTAAATATTAAAAATAAGTAAATAAATAAAAGTAGAGCGCCTTGGGGACAGAGCAATAGTACCATAGGGAGGGTGTTACCTTGCATGGGTCAACCTGGGTACCATCCTCAGCATTCCATATGGTCCCCCAAGCTCACCAGGAGTGATTACTGAGTGCAGAGCCAGGAGTAAATCCTGGGCACAGCTGGGTATGGCTCCTAAGCAAAAAAAAAATTAAGATAAAATAAAAATAAATAAAGGTAGAGAGCCTTGGGGCTGGAGAGATAGTACACCTGACCGGCAAACAGGCAGCTGGCCCACCTCACCTCTTGACTCACACACCCCATCTCGTCTGGTGCGGGATGATGGAAATGAGTCCACTCTGCAAGTGCTTAGGGGGCTGGAGCCATAGTACAGCAGGTAGGGTATTTGCCTTGTACGCCAATTTACTCCCCGGCATCCCATATGGTCCCCCAAGCACCACCAGGAGTAATTCCTAAGTACAGAATCAGGAGTAACCCCCGAGCATTGCAGGGTGTGACCCCCTAAAAAAAAGTCTTGCAAGGGCTTAGGAGCATGGGGGGGCAGGGGAGGGGGCAAGACTTTCTCAGAAAGGGGGCTGGAACCATAGTCCAGTGGGTAGGGCATTTGCCTTGCATGCAGCCAACCTGGTTTCTATCCCCAGCATCCCATATGGTCCAGCAAGCACCGCCAGGAGCAATTCCTGAGTGCAGAGCCAGGAGTAACCCCTGAACACCGCTGAGTGTGACCCAAAAAGCAAAAAATAAATAGATAAACAAACAATAAATATAAAAAAAGACTTTCTCAGAAAGTGCCTGTGTTGGGCTTTGAAGTCTGGACAAAGAGCTAGTGAGGAAAAGTAGGGAGAATGCTAAGAGGGACATGAAACTCAAGACACCATGAGCAAGATGGTTGGCCAAAGCATACATCAGCTGCTCCAGTTTGCTGGGGCCTGGGAGCAGAGAGCGGAGGGACACATGGGGCAGCCAGAGGCCCAAACGCCTGTGTCCTGCCAGAGAGCCCGGCATGCATTTGACAGGCCTGGTACAGAGTGTCAGGCCTCCGGCTCCTGGCAGGACTGGGATGCAGCTCAGGGGGAGACAGAGGTAGCAGCTCCCCCAACTTGACCCCATTCATCCCTCCCTCGCCATGCACTCTGGTATCCAAGGAGGATTCAAGTTCATTTCCACAAAGCTGCTACCAGGGACACCAGCTTGAATAAGGCCTGAAGGGTGGCAGAGAAGAAGAGGAGCATGTGGGTCCTCGCAGACAAAGGGAGCGAACAGACTGAGGGCCGGGGACAGCATGTGACACCTGGGCCACAGGCCTGGACAGCAGCCGCCACAGCCCTGAGGATAATGGCTCCTATTGTCCTCGCATAAATTCTCCCTGGAAAGAAAAGATTCCAGGGCCCACTGCACAATGCTGGCAGCCTGGGGCCCACGGCCAGGGCCTGCCATGGCATTCGGGAGCTCTTGGGGCCCTGCAGGGCATTGTTCCTTCCAGGCGAGCAGAAGTGGGAAGCCAGAGAGCTGTGCCAGATATCCTGCCGAGGGCTGGGGGTCGGGGCTGAGGCAGAGCCTCGAACAAGAATTCTGTTTCACAGCCGGAGAGAGGCAGCAGGAGACCCCGAGGCTCCGTGTCAGAGAAAGGGTCCCGAGGACATTGCCAGCAGCACCTCCGCAGCCTGCCCCCTTGGCACCCTGACATTCTCGCACATCTCAGTGGTGACAGGCACAGATGCCCCCTGGAATCTGAGAAAGTGGTGGTGGTGGGGGGGCATTGGGGTTCGTCAGATTCAGGCAGGGCTGTTTGAATGATGAGCTGTTTCAACCTCTGTGGGGCTCAGTTTGCCCACCTGTGAACAGACGTACCCTGATCTACTGCATGTGCTTGCCAGGAGGAATCAATGAGAAAATCCACACCAGGTGCCGAGCACTGGGCAGTGAAGCCTTCCGGGGAGGAGCTTCCATGAGTGTAGATGGTCTTGAGGGTCATTAGGCCAGTCTCAGAGGAGGGGTGCAAAGACAAGGCACTCTTGGCTCCAGTCCATATTCAAGCAAGAAACAAACCTGCCATTCACTGGTGCTAAGAGTGTGAAGGAAGGACCAGCTGGTTTATTCAGCCTTTACCAAGCAACTACTGACAGCCAAGAGTATCATAAATGACTGAGGACCTAGGGAGCTTGGGAAAGCAGTACCTACCTCACCACTTGGGTCTTCTTTTCCTGGGAGGAAAAGCCCTGAGCACAGGCAGGTTATGGCCCCAAAGCAGACACTCAAAAGCAACAACAAAGTCACTTCCAGACACAATATTCTTGCTGTTGTGTGACTGGTGCAGAACAGTATCATGTCCCCTCCTCCTCCTCCTTCTCCATCCCAGGGGCCATGTCTAGGAGTGTGACACCTATAGTGGAGCCATGCCGATGGCTTCCTCGTACCCATTAGTGGCTTATGAGAGTACTGTGGCACCTGTGCTCTGAAGAGTTTGTAACAGGCATCTCAGACCTTCACTGCAGTGAATTTTTATGTTTGGCAGCTCACACCCCGTCCAGCAGGGGTGAAATTCTGGCTTGGGAGCAGTACCAGTCACATGGATCCATAAACCACCCTGGCCTGGCTTCTCCACTGGGAAGCTGGGCCGGCAGGAGCTGTTCTCTCTAGGATTCGAATTTGGCCTTTCCCACTCTCGGCCCCTCTTTCTGCACCTTTGTCTCTTCTATCAAAGACTCACAGTGCACCAGTGAGGGGCTTAATAACCTCATTGATACGTAACCAGGCTCTGGGACAACTCTGTGACATTGTGAAATCCTCGGCTGAGCCACAACTAGCCACAACTAATAGGATTTTATATAAAAAGTGGCCAAGTATATTAAATTCTAGATCCTAAAAGATGGCAGTCTAGAACAGCATTTCTCATTCAGAAGATATTTGCCCCCCATTTCCTGTGAGCCCCTAGGTTATCGGGTGGCTATAGGTGAAAATGGAGACTCCAGCACAAGGCAAAGGTGCTGATCAGTGTAGGTATCATAGGCAGAACAGGTTTGAAAGGCAGATGTGGCTGCAAAAGCTTGAGAAATACTGCTCTAAAAGGAACCAGCAGCCATGTCTTCAGGACGCTCGGGTGCCACTCTAGAAAAGTCTGCATGGTGAGGAATTGGGACCTCCTAACAAGCAGGACAAGTGGGACACCTGTACAAGGAAGCCATCCTAGAAGCTACTCGTCCAGCCCCCGTGTTGCCTTCAGATGATGCAGTTCCAGTAGACATTGTGAATGAGCATCGTGAGAGAACCAGAGCCAGTCAGCTAAGCTGTTCCAGACACCCCGTCCACAGAACCCAGGTGGGACAGAAAAGGGAATTCTGCTTCCCTCAGATAGCTAACATATGAGGAGACTGAGCACTTGTCCGACATGTGGTCATTATTTTTATCATTACTCATTTTTGTGCCCAAAGCCAAAAGTCGTCACTTCAGCAACCCGTGGAGTCTGGAAAATGAAATTCCAGGATGGTTTCCCTCAGCCTTCCCAGCACCCCCATGACTAGGCTGCAGTGTGTCTTCATTTCACGGATGAGGAGAGAATGAATCACCTGCCGTAGGCTCCAGAGGACAGTCTTGGGTCTGTGAGGTGGCTGTCTGGCTCCAATCTGCTGGCCACAAAGGTCAGTCTGCCCCTGCACCCTGGTAGGCTGCAGTCTCTGTGGGGAGCTACTAGCTTGTGAGACATCACCTCAGTTCTCTGGAGTGGTCTGACTTGTGAGGTATCGCCTCAGTTCTGTGGAGTGGCATGTGGGAGTTTGGGGTTGGGCCAACACAGGAGAGGAAAGAGCTGTCCCCCAGGAACCATAACTGAATCCCACGGCATAGGAGAAAGATGCTCTGGATACCAGCACTAGCCATGCAGACATGGAGTGTGCGTGTCTCTGTAAGTTTGGGACCTTACACATAAGCCTTTCTTTGTGGATGGAAGAATCGTGGAAGTTTTCCATGCAGGCTAGAATCAAGAGAACCGTTGCTTTCTCATTCTAGACACTTGTGCCATTGACCAAAGGTTATCATTTTTCTTTCCAATCGCTGTATCACTGTCTTCCCATTGTTCATCGATTTGCTCGAGCAGGCACCAGTAACATCGCCATAAGTCCTGTCACAAGCAAGTGTAGCCCAAGGGCATCTGCTTGCTCCAGGGACAGGAAGAACCTCAAACCATTCTTCAGGTCATGGAGGTCCATAATTGTTACTAGTTTTTGGCATAACAAATAAAACACTGGTAGCTTGCCAGGCTCTGCCGTGTAGATGGTATAGTCTCAATAGAAGGCTCTCATCTCGAGCATTTACTGATGAAACTTAAAGGGGGAAGATCAGGTTTTCTCTTGGATGGAGCTCTGAGGAACTATGGAGTCTGAATGTTGAGAATGACTGACCGCATGATGCGTGGGTTACTCTGACTTCTTGCTAGGCTTACTGGGATTTTTTAAATTTAGGTGCTGTGATTAAGAAATGTGTGTGTAATAGAGTCTCAGGTATACAATGTAATCACTGATGATTTTAATAATTAGAAAGATGCTGCCCCAAGAAACTGTAAGAGACAGCCTGGCTTGTGTCCCTCCAGCCCTCGCCATGCCCTGTTTCCACCCCTGGGAAAGAAAGCCCCAGATGGCTTTCTGGAACAATGGAAACAATGGTGTTTTCCACACAGCATCAAGACCAACCTCCAGAAGAGACCCTGGGCAGACGTGGTCTGTGCCCCAGAGAGAGCAGAGTGTGTGAAAGTCCCACAACTCAGGGAAACTGCCCGGGTGGGCCCCTGGGCACAGGCTTCCTCTTCCGTGGCCTTGCCCAGTCTTTGTTACAAGGTCACGGCTGCCTACAGCTATAGCCCCAATAGCTGAGAGTAGAAGGCTTCATCCACTGCCTCGGGCATGAACTAATAAGGCTTAGGCAAGATTCCAAAGGCACCGGAATAGGGGAGGGGGAAAGAACTTTCTTTTAACCCAGTTGTTGCATGGGAAAGGAGTCAAACAATATTTACTGATGTTTTCCAATTGTTGTATATCACACTTCGTTAGATATGAAGCCTTGGAATAGTGGCTTTGAACAAGAACCTAAGCTCCAGCTTTATTCATCTAGGAAATAACAGGGTGATACTCATTTCTTAGGGTCTCTGTGCAGAATAAATAGATTACACCTATAACATGGGCAATGTGGGGCCTGGTTGATAGTAAGCCATCACTCAGTAAGCAATGTTGCAGTCGCCAGAACATTCTGGTTGCAGATACGCATTGCTTTGCTTACGGTCTCATCATTCCACCAGACCCTTTTGCTGTGATTTGGTTTCATTTATTTTGTTTGCTATTATTAATTTATAATATTTTTTTAATCTAAAGGGTTTGGCATCACAACTCCATAATGTGTACTACTCACATACCCACCATCAAAGTCCCAAGGTCCAACCAAAACCTGAGAGTTAGTTTTGCTGCCTTTTGCCAGTTCAATTTACTTTCTCACATTCTTCCTGAGTGAAACCATTTGACAATTACATTTTGCTTCTTAACTTCCAGCACTACATTCACCTTAAGATCTGTCTACATTGTTTCAAAAGGCACAATCTCATCTTTTTAATGGCTCAGTGGTATTTCATTGTGCACACACACAAAACACACACACACACACACACACACACACACACACACCGCAGCTTCTTCATGCAGCCATCTGCTGGGGAGTGATTGATTGATTCTGTGTTTGGGCTATTGTGATGATTCCAGCTGGTTCATTTCAATGGAGAGCGTGGCTGGCACCACTGGAACCTTCTCAACAAGAAGAGGACTCTGACAAGCATAGTTGGGCACCAGTTAATTTGGATGTTAATTGAGATCAAAACCTAGGCTGACTGAGGTCTCTAAAAGGGAAGTGAAACAGAGCTGTGAGTAAGGGATACTATTGTCCCTAAAAGAAGGTTATGGGTGAACTGTCTTTCCCCCAAAAGATGTGGGAGACTTAACCTCTGATACTTATGAATGTGACCTTATTTGGAAAGAGAGTCTTTGCAGATGATCAAGTTAATATAAAGTCATTAGTGTAGGTTCCACTCCAATATGACTCTGTCCTCATGAAAGGGGGCATGTGGACACAGACAGACACATGGGGAGACTATCGTGTAAATCTGAAGGCAGAGACGGGTGATGTACTAAAAGCTAGGGCGTCACACTCTGCCAGCAGGCACTGGGGGCTAGAAAAGAAGCAGGGTATAGAGTCTTTTTACCTCCCTTAGAAAGAACCAGTCCTGCTAATACTTGACCTTGGGTTTCCAGTCTCCAGTTCTGTGAACCAAAATAATAATAATAATAATAAAAGTTTATTGTTTGGTACCCAGTGGTAACACTAGAGAAAAGTGAGAGAGAAAGATCAATCTCTCCCCAGTGACGTGGCCCTGAAAGAATTCCTCTCACAGATACTACTAGTATCCTTGTTGTAAGATGGGGTTAACATTTATGACTGGCTCCGGAGGTTAAGCAAAATTCTGCATGGGATATTCTAGACCGAGCTCCAGACACATAAATGCTCAGCTTATATCACAAATGTGCAAAGTAGTTACAACTGGGAATCACAGGAAGAGGCCCTGAAATCCACTCAAAGTTGATTCATAACTCTGTGATTTCCCTCTCCTTAGAAATGCTAAAGTCTTCCATAGGGGAGAAATGAGTCATCATATTGAATCCCCAGTGATTCCAGCACAGTGCTCTCAACTACATAAATACGTTAGAGTAAGAGCTCGACATATTTGCACACACTGTCCTGAATTCTCACCTAAGACAGTCAGTTGATAATTAATAGATGAGAATGGAAGGAGCCAGTGATTCTTATGGGATACATGATTTGGGGGCAGTATAATAAATTGACAGAAAGGTGTTGTGTTGATCAAGAAACAGTGTTAGCCAGTGCCTGCTGTCATCTTGACCCCATAATAGACTAGGGAAATACTAGCACATAAGCAAAGAATGGTTTAACACTTTGGGCAGATTCTCTTAAGTTTCTTTTAACAACACTGCAAAGGAACTACAGCTCTGCCCTTCGTTCTGCAAAGTGGAGAGCTCAGAGAGCGAGAAAGAGAGGAAACTTTGCTGCCAACATCCCAACAAGAAAAGGACAGTAAGAATTTAAACTCAGGAAATAGGATCCCTGAGTGCACACATATCACCATGATAGCTCACTTCTTCCTCTCCATACTAACATGTCTCTTACAACTCAGTCCTCGAGTGACTGTTGGAGCCAGCAGCACCTGGGAAGGCCTCTAACCCAATCTCCTCTAAGAAACAAAGCTGAAAAGCAGGTGAGGGCTATGACACAGTGTGAACATGGTTCAATTGGTACTTGGTCCCAGCTCTCCTGACTTCCGGGGTGGGGTTCATGGAGGGGTGGGTGCTTGGACAGTCACTGCTCATTCCCATGGTCTCTCCCTCTCCACTTCCCATGACGTACACTGGAAAGACAGGGATGTGTGAAAAGTTGACTGCCAACCTTTTGCTTCTGTGGTGGAGAATTGGGCTGGTGAGAATCCTACCAATAACTCTGCCCATGCACTATTTCCTTCCTGGAGCCTCATACTCTCCCTCCCACCTCCTCTGAAGTTGAATCTTGCCTGTCTATATGGGACAGATGTGAATGGAACACCCTTTTTCCAGCAAAGGGCCCAGGCATTGTTCAGGATGTAGCTTTACAGTTCATGGCTCTAACGATTCAGAGAACCAGGGACAATAATCTCCTCCCACTTTAATAGATGAAATGAGCCGTATCGAGCCTTTTTATCTAGAGAGCTCTGGGCCCTTCTACAGAAATCCGATGGCGCCTGGCAGAGGTGGAAAGGATGCTGATGAGAGGCCTCAGATTTCACAGCATGGTGTGGAATGCACTGGGTCTCTCATCCTTTCCCAGGTGATCTGGCCTTCTTGCTGGAGCCCCAAGGGGGTAGCTCTGTGTCAGGGGGAATGCTAGGGCAAAAGGGATCTGTGACCCAATCCCTGAAAAACCACCATAGGTGGTCTTCCAAAGTCCCCAAGTCCTCACAGAATTCCTCCGAAATAATGCAGTTTTGGTAGAGCCCATACAGTACCTGGGCTAAA
This sequence comes from Cryptotis parvus, assembly GCA_021461705.1. Classification (NCBI taxonomy): domain Eukaryota; kingdom Metazoa; phylum Chordata; class Mammalia; order Eulipotyphla; family Soricidae; genus Cryptotis; species Cryptotis parvus. The sequence continues at coordinate 66,791 of JAJIBD010003440.1, read as the reverse complement.
ACAGGCAGTGTCCTGCCTCTTGGCTTAACACACAGGGAAACACTTGGCAAAAATAAGTGTTATATGGGAACTTCTGCGGGTAACAAAATCATTTTCCACTCAGTTGAGAGACAGTTCAGGTCTAACTGGTGAGTGTGGTTCATTGCATTCAACTTGAATAAAGAGACATTACCCTGGAAATGGGCCCAGGGCACAAACAATTTGGTGGTTGACACTCTTCTGTTTTGTATATTGGACATACACACATGCACGGGCAAGTGCGTGTGTACGCACACACACTTGTGCGCACACACAAATGCACGAGAGTGAAAAAATGGAAATTATACAACTAGCTCAACCTCCTCACTATAAAGAAAAACCTGAGGCCCAGAGAGAAAAAAAGCTTATATCCAAAATCACACAGCTGCACGTGGCAATGGAACAAACAGGGAAAGTGGATATAACCTGTTCACCTGACCGAAATTTCACCAATAGGAATTGTTATGTATTCTTTTCACCTTACTTGCTGATCTGACTTGGGTTTATTTGTAAATAAAGAAAAAGTACATAAGCAAATAAAAATATTCAAAAGACAGATAATATTTATAAACTCTTAAAAATTTTTCTTTTATGCCTCATTGATGTCTCCCCAATATCCTTTCCTTTCCCAGGGGGTTCAGTGTTCACAAAGGGGGTATCAGATTCTTCCAGATCGCTCTCTCTCTCTCTCTCTCTTTCTCTCTCTCTGTGCTTTTAGACCACACCTGCTGCTGCATAGGCCTTGCTCTTGGCTCTGTGCTCAGGGATTACTCTTGATGGTGCTCTGGGGACCATACGTAGTTTCAAGGATGGACCCTAGGTCCTCTGTGTGCAAGGCAAGAACCTTATCAACTGTCCTATCTCTCCAGTCCTCAGATCTTCTCAATGCACTTAGGAATACTTTCACCATGTGATCTGGTTTCTAAAGACATAGCTTAATATTGCAAATACAGATGTAGATGTCAAACCCAATTCATAATGCCACCTATTTTATAAATATAAGATCCATTTATGCTATTTGAGACATCCTATTATGCTATTTGAAAATACCACAATCTTGGAGCACTTTTCATCTTGGTGCATCTAGAACTTTTCCCTCTGGTCAATGGTTCCACAATATTTCATTTTATGAACATGCCACAGTAGTTACTTGACCATTGCCAACTTACTCAGGTTGTTTTACAATTTTTTCTGGTACAGTCACAGCCGCAGAGAACTTCCTTGTCTGCTATCCCTAGAACATGTGCTAACATTTCTGCAGAAGAGGCATTAGGAAGTGAAAGCAGTGAAATCATTTGTCTAGGGATGGGGGGCCCAAGCGATAGCACAGCAGGGAGGGGAGGACTTTGCCTTGCACGTAGCTGACCTGAGTTCGATCCCCAGTATCCCATATGGTCCCCCCAAGCACCGCCGGGAGTAATTCTCAAGCGAAGGGTCAAGAGTAACTCCTGAGCATTGCCAGGTGTCCCCCAAGAAAAAGCATTTGCCTAGGAATGGTCTCTCCATTAAGTAGTCAAGAGTCACCTTAATTTGATCTGAAGGGTTCTCTTGAGGACTATCTTTAAGGACCTTCAACAACAATTCATTTTCACCTAGAATCATATAACACTGTCACCCAGAAACACTGTGAAAACAGCTATTTCAGTCAGGTTTATTAACTGAATCCAGAATAGAACTTGTTCATCGCATCAAACTAGCTCCTTGGAGAACGTCATCTCAGTGTGGATCAATCCTCTTATTGTAGGTCTTTTGTGTGTGAGTGGGATTGGGGGAGCGGACAGAGGGGATAGAAATACCCAGCTGTGCTCTGGATTTACTTCTGGCTCTGCACTCAGAGTACTCTCCTAGCAGTGCTCAGGAACCCATCTGTGGTGCCAGACATCGAACCCAGGTCAGATTCACACAAGGAAAGTACCCTCCCCCATTATATATTGCTCCGACCCTTTTTGTAGGTCTTTTAGGCCTTGCCTGGTAAAAACAAAATAACATTTTCCCTGGCCAGGTCTTCCAAACGATGGAGCTGAAGAAGGGAAGGAACCATAGCCCACAGTCCAACACAGGGATGGGAGAGAGAACCACCAGAGAGTTTTCTCTCTTTCAGGACTCAAACACTGAAACTAGGACTTAAATTGCACCTCTATGACTTTCCAAAGTTTTCTCTTTCTTGGAGACCTGGTTTCAGATTTCTTCTTAGTAAGATGGAAATAATCAGAGTTCTCATCTCCAAGTGTTAGAGGGGCCAGCTGATTCATGTACGAGACACAGAGGGATAGCCAGCATTTGTCACTGCTCGGGACGTCAGGACTATGAAATAATATAAAATAACCCATGCAAAAATTTAGCACTACACTTGAGAAACTATGACAGATTCATTAAATGATGCCTATTGTTTTCTAGAAACAATTTTTTTTGTTTTTTCGTTTTAAAAATATTTTATTATACCACTATTAGATACACAATTACAAGATGTTCATGTTTAAATTTTGGTTCTACAGTGTTCCAACACCCATCCCTCCACCCCTGCCCATCTCCCATTACCAATGTCCCCACCAGGTCTTTTAGGCCTCCCTCCCCCTTCCCCAGCCTTCCTCCAAGGCAGGTTCTTTATCTCCTTTCTCTCTCTCTCTCTCTCTCTCTCTCTCTCTCTCTCTCTCTTTCTCTCTCTCTCTCCTTCAAGCTTCCCTTTCTTACACATTGTAGATTGTAATATATTCTAGAACATGATTGGTTCCACTAGTTTGATGTACCCGGTCTGGACCACGAAAATGGTGGCAATTATGGTGAGCGAGTCACATCCAGCTGCTTCCGAGGCCCTACAGAGGTGATGGGTCCACTCCCATAACCAATCTTGCCTCCTGGGAGCCTCATGGTCATCTGAGCTAGGGAGAGCCGGCTGGTAGCTCTCCCCCGAGAGCCCTGAGGCAGTTAGTGGGGGGGTGGGGGGGCACCAGGCCTCTGGGATGGGTCAGAGAGGGGAAGAGGTAGCCCAGCTCCATCTCCAGGAATGCCCAATGACTTCCCCCTCTGAGAGCCGCCTACCTGGGCTCAACCCCCAGCTGCTCTGAGCTGATGTTGAGATCAGCGTCTCTCTTGCGTGGGTTCTGATGAGCTGTGGGGTCCAGACTGTGATAATGGCGGCTATTATGGTGAGCAAGTCTCTTCCGGCTGTTTCCGAGGCCCTACAGAAGTGATGGGCCCACTCCCAAAACCCATCTTGCCTCCTGGGAGCCTCATGGTCAGCTGAGTTAGGGGAGAGCCAGATGGCAGCTCTCCCCCGTGCATCTGAGTCTCTCATCTTTCTCTTTATTTCTGTCTCTGTATTTCTCTCTCTCTTCTCTTACACTTTGTGACTTGTCTTACAGTTTATGATGCTAGTATCTATGTGGATATTCAGTAGTGAGTTCTAGTGTGACATTATAGTTCCTCATTCCCCATCAACCTTCCCAGTTTGTTACAACTACAATGATCATTATGGTGTACAGGTGTGAAAGATCCTGGAAAGGACCTGGTCCTAGCCTACTTTGTTATCTAAGCCTCTTGCGTGACTGCACTGTCACAGATGTGCGTCTGGTCTGTCCCTTGTCAGGTTCATCTGGTTGCAGAGTCTACGAGCCCATAGCCACGCCCACTGGCATGGGGAGGGAGGAGCCCAAATCCATGCTCCAATTCCAGTCAGCGTGGCTTCCCCTCACATGACTGCTTTACCCTAGGAGCTATGTTGGTCTCGGCCGGGGACTAGCCGATTCCTCAGAGACTCCATGGGCAGCGCAGTTGAACGTCTTGTCTGTCCCTTGTCCAGTTCATCTCTATTGTTACTGTTTTTGGCATATCGAAAACACCACGGGTAGCTTGCCAGGCTCTGCAATGGCTCTGGGTTCATCCCAAGGGGTCCAGTCTTTTCCTATGTCAGACCATCCACCATCCAGGGCCCACAGGACAGAGCCCTGGGGGGTATAGACAAGCCGATCTCCTGTCTGCCTCCTGCCAATGCAGCTGGGCACTGCAGCCACACCTGAAAACCTCGAGGGAAAGGTGGCCCTAGAAACAATGTTTTTTCCTAAAACTTTATAGAAATATACACATGCAGGTACAAAGGGAAACATACATTAAGTGTGTGTGAAACTGGGAAAATGAATAAACATTCAGTTATTCTGTAGCATTTTCTTGTGAGCCCTCCCCTGTCTCCCTTATTATTATTTTATTCTCTTATCCTTCTTATTTTATTCTACTTTTCTTTATTTTGTTTTTCAGCCACAGACAGCAGTGCTCAGGATTTATTCTCGGCTCCTTGCTCAGGGGTCATTTCTGGAGGTACTCTGATGAACATACTGGAACGCATCTTCATCCCCATTGCCCATACCCTACTCTAAACCCCTTTTCTCCAGAGCCCTGAATCACCTAAGTGTGCATACCATTAGAACATGCTTTAGGACTCGGTTTCTCAACTGGGGGCTGTATGGTCCCCTTTCGGTCTCCAGAATATTGGGGAAGGCAGCTGCAGACAAAATATTAGGTAAATGGAGGGTCGTGGTATGATACTAAGGACTAGCCAATAGGTCAAGGAGGTTGTGGGAAGGAAGTGAGATCTGAAGGGGGGGCATAGTCAGAAAAAGGTTGAGAAATGCTTGATTCAAATGATTATTGGTTTCTGGTTTATCTTCCCTTCCTCCCTTACAGAAGAGAAGCAAGAACTTTTAAAATTATTATTATTATTGTTGTGTTCAGTGATGTATCCCCAGCACCAAGAACAAGTTCTACAACTCTATAAGGACCTTGGTTACTGTGGGGGCTATGCTCATTGCCAAATAATTTTCCAAAATATTAAACTACTTCCAAAAGAGTAAACTCCAAATATTAGACTACTTTTGGACATCCATTACGCTGTCTGATCTTCACAGCAGTTTTGCGAAATGTCACACTTTCACATACTTGGTTTAAAAAGGCAGGACAGCAGAGAAAAGTTGGAGTCTGCTTTGCAACCCTACATCAGTCCTTGACTCTGTGACCTGGGGTCCGCCCTTCACCAACCCCCACACCCAGTATCGTCACCTGCAAAATGTGAACGGAACTGTGCTATTAATTCTATCTAGCATGGCCATAGGCTCTATACAGGAGAAAGGATTGTTAGCATCAAGATGATTTTCTCCTGCTTGCTTTCTATAATTTGCATGACAAACCCAATAGCTCATTACTTTTTTCTTAATTCTCCAAATATAAAGATGTAGCATGATGTTGAATAGGCTTTTTCAGACTGGAAAGTTGGATATGCTCATCCTCCATGAACCCCCTTGACTCTCAGCACTCAGAGCCTGGTGTGACACTGCCCCGACCCCAAGTCAAGAGGAGGGGCCTGGCCATCCCTTCCTGCTTTTGCAAATCTGTCCCAGGCAGAGGAAGAACCACCGATCTCCAGCTGCAAGGTTGAAATGGAAACCGGCAAAAAGTACAAGCAAAGGGCTCAATTTCCCAATAGCTGCAGCTGTCAAATGCCCTGAGCTATTTTTAAACCCCTTTTCAGAAACTCCAGTGCTTGCAATGGATCTATTTTCTTAACGCCAAGAGATAATGCTTGAAAGGGAGAGCTTGAAAATATTCCATGGCACTCATAAAAATGACTGAAATAGATGGTATACAAGACAACCTTTGTCCGGGGCAGAGGAGGAAAGTGAGATGGTCTTTCAGACCCCAGGGCAGCAGCTCAATCCGCTGCTGACAACTGGGCCTTTGTGTGTTGAATGTGCCCTGTGACTAGAAGAGGCAAGAAAACCAAACAGTAATTGTAGAGAACATCAGACTTGGTGTTTAAATCAGGCACCAGTTCCAGGAAACAGAGGACCCCAAAATAACTCCCAAGAACCCCCTTCAATTTGAGCTCTGCCTTATCTGGCAAAACTGTCAGAACTGTCTAAAGCTAGACTCAACTCGCGGCCCCCTCCAGAAGCTCCTCCCACATTTTCATGCCTGGTTTGGTAGAGTCCCCAGTCATGGAGTTATTTGTGTGTGTGTGTGTGTGTGTGTGTTTTAATTTTTTATTATACCACTGTGCGATACACAATTACAGAAAACATTCATGATTGGGTTTCAGTCATACATTGTTCCAGCATCCACCCCTCCACCTGTCCCCCTATTCCCACCATCCATGGCCCCAAATTCCCTCCCACCTCCCCCAGCCTGCCTCTAGAGCAGGCACTTTTCCCTTTCTTCTCTCTCAATCTCAATCTCTCTCTCTCCCTCTCTGTTCTCTTACACATTGTGGCTTGCCTACAAACACAACTTAACATTGTGTACACTCAATGTTCAGTTCTAGCCTGGTGTTAACATTTCCCACAATTAGTAGAACACTAGTATATAGTTATATCTCATTAATAAATGCAGTCATTCTATATCTGTCCTTTTCCTCCTGACTAATTTCACTCAGCAAGATAGTCTCCATGTCCATCCATTTGCAGGTAAATTTCATTACTTCATCTTTTCTGAGAGTTGCATAGTATTCCATTGTGTAGATATACCATGTTTCTTTAACCAGTCTTCTGTTCTTGGGCATTTAGGTTGTTTCCAGACTCTGGCTATTGTGAATAGCTCTGTGGTGAATATAGAAGTGCAGGTAGTGTTTCTGCTGTGTTGTGTGTTTTTAAAATTTTTTGTTTTGTTTCTTAGTTTGGGGGCCACACTTGGTGCTCAGGGATTTCTCCTGTCTGTGCACTCAGGAACATACCCTTGGCTGTGCTCACAGGACCATAGGGGATGCTGGGGATTGAACACAGGTAAACCTTGTGCAAGACAAGTGCCCTACCCACTGTAATATCTCTCTGGCCCCCTCATTTGTGACTTAAATCATCATCAACACTGCTCTTTTTTCCTTTTCTTTATGGGTCACACTCAAATACTCAGGGGTCACTCCTGGCTCTGCACTCAGGAATTACTCCTGGTGGTGCTCTGGGCACCATATGGGATGCTGGGAATTGAACTTAGATCCATTGCGTGCAAGGCAAATGACCTACCCACTGTGCTGTCTCTCCGGTTCCAGCTCTGCTTTTTCTTGCCTGATTGATATGGCAAGGACTTCCAATACTATATCGAATAACAGTGATTAGAATGGACAATTTTGTTTTGTACCTGATCTTAGAAAGACTTCCAGCTTTTTACATCAAGTACCATGTTTCCTATGGTTTAGTGGTAAGTGGTTTTTATTTATATTGAGGAAGGATCCTCCCTATCCCCATTTTACTTAGAGTCTTTGTCATGAATAAGCGTTGGATCTTGTCAAATGCTTTCTCTGCATCCTTTGATATGATCATATGATTTTTAGTTTTCCTTTGTACTGATATGGTGTATTACCTTGATTAACTTGGTTAAGCCATCCTTATATCTATGGGCAACCATATTTTTTAATAAGAAACAGGGACTGGAGCGATAGCACAGAGGGGGAGAGCATTTGCCTTGCACATGGTCGACCCAGGTTCAATCCCTGGCATCCCATATGGTCCTCCAAGCACCGCCAGGAGTAATTCCTGAGTGCAGAGCCAGAAGTAACCCCTGAGCATTACCAGGTGTGATCCAAAAAAAAAAAAAAAAAGAAACAGAAACATTCTAAATCACTTGACATGAAGACAACCTAGTGGACAAGTTCTCAGTTTTACCATCTGATGCATTTTTCTAGAATTGACATAGTCATGTAACATGATACACATAAAGATTAAATTATCATCAGCTCTCTGGAAGCTTCCTCCACGCCCTTGCCCAGATAGTACCTCCTAAAAGGTAGCCACTAACCTGATTTCCAAATTGATCTGTTTTTTCTAATTTTGAACTTTATGTAAAAGCAAGTTTCCAGGATATACTTTTTAATGTGGCTTCTTTTATTTATCATTCTGTAAAATTCATCATTGTTACCATAAATGGCAGAAGTTTTAACTGCCTTATAATATTTCATTGTATAAATATACCATAATTTATTTATCTAGTTAAAATCAGGAAATATAAGTGATTTCCTGATTTTAACCATTTCAAAAATTCTGCTAGAAACATTCCTTTACATTTCTTTGTTGATTATATTTGTGCATTTCTGCTAAGCAAAATTGATGGATTGATACATTTATGCAATAGATAGCTAGTTAGTAAATATTTCCCCTTTTCCTTCTTTGGATGATTAAGTATATTTTGGTTATTGCTTTGTATTTTATATAGTGCATCTTTTATTGAACAGGTTCTGTCTTTAGAACCTGTTTAAAACTTTGTAATAAAACTTTGTGAATAGTGCAAGTAGATTATAAGAGAATTCTTTCCTAAATAAAACACAGAAATGGTCAACAGACTCATGAAATACAAAGCAAAACCACAACCACCTTACACCTGTGAGAATTAACTGTTACAAAAAGGCAAGGAACAATGAATGACGATAAGTATGGTGAGGGAGGGAAAAGGGAATCCCTATACTACTGTGAAGAATGTAAATTGGTGAAAGCACTTAGAAAACCTATGGAATGATCTCCAAAACTATAGAGAACTCCCGTACAACCCAGCTATTCTGTTTTTTTCTAAGGAACATGAAAATGCTAACATGAAGGGATAGGACAGGGATGTTGCTAACCAAAAAACCAAATCTGAAGGAGGAAAGAGCTGGGGGCTGTTGGGGAGAGGGAGAGAGAACAGCAGAGGAGGAAGTTAGAGAAGGAGGAATGGAGAAAGAAAGAGAGGGAGGGAGGGAGGAAGGGGATTGGTAACAGTTCACTCTATGGTGAGAAATAGAAGCTAGACTTTTGATGGTAATCATAGTTTAGCGTGTACAGAGATAAGTAAAAATGCTAGATATCTCAAGGTTAGATTTAGCCTTGTTTCAATAAAACGTATTTTGTGACTATCCTCTCCTTTCTCTCCCTTCTTTCATGCTTTTATTCTCTCCCTTACACTTCCAGAAAGTCTACATTCTTAGTCTTCAATTATCTTTCTTGAAGAGAAAATGTGTTTATATTTACACATGTATTTACCATTTCCAAAGCCCTTTATCACTCTGCATAAATGGACATACACAAAACTTTGTTCTAAGCATAGTAGTTCTGCAATAATCCCTCAAAAATTGTTGCTAAGTAAATAAAAGACTTCATCTTAAATAAATGAATGATGATCCTCTGCCCCTTTAGAACTGATTTGAAAATGGCATAATAATACTTTTTGCCAATCTTCATAAAATTGCATCATCTTCATCCCAAATGCATGATGGGCCACTGGAAGAAATTTATATCCCAGAAAAATCACCCATCCTATATATGTTTAAATATTTCTTTGCACTTTTCTGTCTCTTATACTTAGGGGACTTCAATTGTTCACATTTAGATCTATTTTATATGTTTCTTGCATTTCTGTAATACATATACTTTTCCCTCAGTGCTTAAGTATGGATATGTTCTACTCACCTCTCTTTAAGTTTATAGATTCTCTCTTTATTATATATAAGCTAATTTTAATAAGTTAAGCTATCAAAATTTTAAAAATTTAAATTATTGGATTTTTTTAGTTTTAGAGTTTCTATTTGATGTTTTCTGCAGATCCGTTTGTTTTGCTGTTGAAATTCTTCATTTCACCATAATTTTCCTGGACAAGTTAATCACAGTTATTTAAAGATCATGTCTGTTAGGGAGGGACATGCTCAAAGGCTGGAGCACATGCTCTGCACATGGGAAACTGGGTTCAATCCCTGATACCACAAGGTCTCATCAGTATCACGAGGTGTGATCTCCAAACACCCAACAAGACAACAGCCCTGAGCACCACTGGGTGTCCTCATAAAGCAAAACAATAATAATAAAAACAACAACAGCAACAAAATAAAGGCGACCTCAGAATTTGAATCAACCTTGTCTACTTCTATTGTTTGTTTTTCCAATTTAGGTTTGATTTCTTTTCTTTTATTGGAATGTTTGAGTTTTGGGTGTTTTATTTTGGGGGGAAAGAGGTTGGCATTTTGGGTCACACCTGGAAATACTCAGGGTTTACTCCTGAGTATTTGCTCTGCACTTGGGAATTACCCCTGACAGTCCTCCAGGACCATATGGGATGCCGGGGATCAAACCTGGGTCAGCTGTGCACAAGACAAATGACCTATCTGGTGTACCATCACTCTAGCCCCTCGGTCTGTTGTCTTTTAATAATAGTCTTTGCATTGTTTTTAAAAACTGTAGGTCGATCTTCCCGTTGATCATCTATTTGCTAAAGCGGGCACCAGTAATATCTCCATATGTCCTGTCTCATGCCAGTAGAGCCAGGGGCATCGGCTTGCTACAGGAACATAAAGAGCCTCAAACCATTATATTAGGTCATGGGAATGACCCAATATAATTGTTACTAGAATTTGGCATATCAAATACAACACGAGAAGCTTGCCAGGCTTGCCGAGCGGGAGGCAAACTCTTTTAAACACCTCCAAAGAAAGCATTTATAGATGAGCCGCGCTGCCGCTTTGCCACGCGAGCCGGGCTGTGATGGGCTGGTCTGCTGGGTGGAGTCCTGATGAGAGGGAAGTCCAAATGTGGAAAATGGCGGCACCCGTGGAGTGAGAGGGGGGTGGTCTGGCTTGTTGTGAGGCTCTGCCGAGGTGGTGGGCCAGGGCTAGAACCCGCCATGCTTCCCGACTGCCTCATGAACGGCTGTGCACAGGGAGAGCAAGGAACAGCTCTGCCCCATGTCTGGGAGTCTCTGGACCAGCATACCTGGGCGGATTGAGGAAAAAGCTGCTGCAGGGTGGGTGTCGATGATCTGGGCTGTGATGGGCTGGTCTGCTGGGTGGAGTTCTGACGAGAGGGAAGTCCAAATGTGGAAAAGGTCATCTTGCTGATGCTATATTTCTTCCAAGAAACATTATTTTTTTCCTTAGATACACTCAATAGTACAGGAACCATTCCCCTTAATTCCATTTGGGTTGAGATGATGTGATTATGAGTTTACCTTGTTGAAGATTGCTGGGCAAATTCCTATCACATTTAGATGCCCATTAGCCAGAAAATCCCCTCTTGCTGCCTTTAGCTCAACTTCACCCTTGTCTCTGAACTCCTTATACCCTCACCTCTAACCCCATCCCTTTATGTACTTCCCATAGAATCTGTAACATTTGTTTATTACTAGTTGGTTTTGTGTCTCTTCCCCACTAAACCATGAGCATCTTGAAACCAGAGATTATGATTTCAATAGTCTCTGATTCCAACCACTCCAGACCCACAGCTGCACCACTTGGCCCCACGTGGAAGCAGCCCATGGAGTTCGGAGGGCAGTAAATGGCTCAGCCAGCCCCTGGCTGAGTCCAACATAGCTCCAAGGGTTCGCGCACTCGTGAGGGGCAGGGAGGGGCCACGCTGGCTGGACTTGGAGAGGGGATTTGGGTTCCTCCTCCCATTCCTCCACCTCCATGTTAGAAGGCGTGGCTGCGAGCTCCCGACCACCACAGTCAGCAACCCCAGAAGAGAGACACTCCAGACCCACAGCTGCGCTGGCATGCGACAGTCTTAGATAATACTGAAAATTAGGACTAGGTCCTTCCCAGGATCTTTCACATCTATACACTGTATACAGTTCTAGGCAGGTACTAGCCATGACCCATCATCCCAGTGAGCAAGAAGCCAAGGGAACCCCCACACCATGAGGTCAGTCATTCTCAACATCCGGACTCCACAGCTCCTCAGAGCTCCACATAAGAGAAAAATAGATATTTCCCTGTTGAGGTTCATCAGTAAAGCTTGAGATGAGAGCCTACTACTGAGAGTGTACCACCTACAGGGCAGAGCCTGGCAAGCTACCCGTGTTGTACTTGATATGCCCCAAAACCAGTAATATAGACCTCATTCCCATGACCTGAAAGAATGGTTTGAGGCTCTTTGTGTTCCTGGAGCGAGCAGATGCCCTCGGGCTATACTTATACGTATAGAGATGTATCTCAACACCCTTCATGTCTAGTGTAATGTGTAGCTTAAGACAACACATACAGGGGCTGGAGCCATAGCCCAGCGGGTAGGATGTTTGCCTTGCATGCGGCTGGCCCATGCCGGCCTGGGATCGATCACCAGCATCCCATATGGTCCTTCGAGCACCACCAGGAGTAATTCCTGAGTGCAGAGCCAGGAGAAACCCCTGAGCATTTCCGAGTGTGACCCAAAAAAGCAAAAAAAAAAAAAAAAAGGCAACACATACGGGGCCAAGGACATAGTGCAGGAGGTAGGGCAACTGCCCTGCTTGTGACTGACCCATGTTTGATCCCCAGAACCACATGTTGTCCTCTAAGCACCCTCAGGAACAATCCTGAGCACAAAGACAGAAACAGTTTTTTGAACACCACCCTGACACTGGGTTCAGGGTGATTTTTGAGTGTGGCCCAAAAGCCGAACAAATAGCCAAACAAAAAACAACACACGCATTAGTGTGGATTTAATTAACTCTAGGTAGATCTTCAGGAAACTATTAAATGCCATTCCAATCATCCCTCCAAACTGGATTTGCTTTACTTACCCTTGAAGTAATTACTCAGATTTCTAGCTTTACTCTCATGTTTCTCTTCAAACTCTCTTTTTAAATAATTCACTCCCTTTTAGGACATTTTCATACTTTTATATTCTTTCCCCACATTCCCCTTCCCTTCATCTATTTATTTTAATTTTATTTTATTATTTTCCCCCCAAAAATTATTACACCATTTTAGACATACAATTGAAAGATGCTCATGTAGAGTTTTGGTTCTACAGTGTTGCAACACCCATCCCTCCACCCAAACCCATCTCCCATCACCAATGTCCCCACCTCCCTCCCCCTCCCGCACCTCAACTACTTGGAGGGTTCTGTATGTCATTTCTCTCCTCTTTATCTCTCCCTCCCACCAAACTTTCCTGCTCTTCGTGGAATGCAGTGCATTAAAAGACATTACTGTTTCCACTACTTTAATGAACCGCATGGCCGCAAGCAGCCGCGCGACCTGGGCTCAAACTGATTTTGCTCTGTTAATCTGGTCGTGAGGCAGTTTCCCAGCTTCCAGACAGTGAAAATGGTGGCTAGTGTGACGGGCGAAGTCCCATCCAGCTGCTTCCGGGACCCCCAGAGGTGATGGGCCCACTCCCAAAACCCATCTGCCCTCCTGGGAGCCCCATAGTCAGCTGGGCCCGGGGCAAGCTGAGTTCCAGCCTCCCCAGCCGCTTGTGAGGCTCTTCATGCTATCTCATCTATTTTTTTTAATGTTGTTGCTGTTGCAATGCCCAGGACTTGGGAACACACTGGGCCACTGGAGATCGTACATTTCCAGCTGTGGTGCTTGCTAGGGTCACACACCAGCCCATGGCACTTATGCGACGGTGGTGATGGCCCCTGAGGTTCCATCTCCTTGTGTCATGGTGCTTGCACACGTGCCCCGGGGTTGTGTTCTTAGTTGAGGCAAACAAGTTATGTTTGTAGTGTCCACTGGGGGGGTGGCTGCAGTGCTCCCACAGGTACTGACAAGGTGTCCCACCTCCTGGTGGTGACACTCACACATCTTCATTGCAGAGCTTAGCGGGATTCACACTCTTTCGTGATGTGCTTACACAGCCCCAGCTACGGTGCAGCTGGAAATCTCTGCAGAGTAGCCAGCCTCAAACAGCAGAGCTGGGCTGGAGCAATAGTACAGTGGAGAGGGCACTTGCCTTGCACATGGCCAACTCAGTCCTTGGCATCTCACATGGCTCTCCCAAGCACTTGAGTGTGGAGCCAGGAATTACCCCTGAGCATCACTGGTATGACCCCAAAACAAAACAAAAACCCAGGTCGGAGCAATAGGCCAGCGGGTAGGGCATTTGCCTTGCACGCGGCTGGCCCATGCCGGCCTGGGTTCGATCCCGGCATCCCATATGGTCCCCTGAGCACCGCCAGGAGTAATTCCTGAGTGCAGAGCCAGGAGAAACCCCCTGAGCATTGCCGGATGTGACCCAAAGCGCAAAGAAAAAACAAAACCCACCAGAGTTTCCAGGCTCATTCTCAGCACACATGGGACACTGGGCATTTGAGTGGCTGAATGGCACTGTGACCAGCACAGCCACTGCCTTAGGCCACTACATGACTCCTTTGGGAACTGCTTTAGTTTAGTATAACCCACTTATGGCTAATATCATCACTGCTTCATGGTATTATAACTGTTCAGATGTTTCACTGATCCACAATTTTCTATCCTGAAGCACTACTGATAGAAAGTGCTTTTAGAAAGCAACTGATAGAAAGTTGAGGCTAAGGTCCTTTTCAGGGTCTTAGCCTCAACAGGTCCCCCCACTTCTGGGTTGCCTTAGCCAAGTGGGAAGACAAACAAAAGCCGCTTTCCAAACCCTGGTCCCTTCTCTGCACCTGAGCCCCACCTCTCCACCCCTGGGGAAGGAAACAGAACAACTACTATTCAAATCCTCATGCCTCTGTTACCCCAGGTTACCTTCTCAGACCCAGGCACAAAACCTAGGCCCCACGTCATCGCCTTGGTTCGCCTCCAGAGTAAAAGATTCTGAAAATCCATTACTGCAGACATCCCATTAGGAGAAGCTTGCTCTGGCCTCAGTGAATGATCCTGGTTCTTGCCCACTTGAACCTTACTCTTCCCTTTGACTTGGAGAAATGAACCTACTTTGTCTTAACCCAGATCTGCCATGCCATTGCTTCTTTTTATACCATAAAGTGAGGGCCAAAATTTTTTCCTGCTAGTGCTATTGTCTCCCAGTGAGGCCTGATCAAAGTTAAGGCAGCCTTTCAAGGACTGGCAGGAACTTCTGGGGAATGTCAGCCGCCTTCAGCCTCTCCAGGAGGGCAGGCATTTGTCCTTGCTATGCAGTCTCACTCAAGGAGATGTGACAGATTCTGTCACACACAGAGTGAGCCGGCAGGCACAAAACACAAATGCTCCTGTGAGGTTGGAGAAGGCTCTGCGGTCTAGTCTCAGGTCTTCCACCAAGCACGCGCCTGAATACTTTCTTGGTTCATGAGACAACAAAGACAAGGAAAGAAGACAAGTTAGAAATCCTTGTGGATTGCAAATGAATCGCCTACAAATCTCTGTGAAACTTGAAGCCAAACTCCTTCATTTCCCTTTTATCATTTTGGTATGAAGCCATCGAGTGATATGTTAGATACAGCACCTCTGGCTTGAATCTTCTTCCTCCTCCTCCTGCAACCTCCCATTCAAAATAAATCTGAGGGTGCAGAATTCTGAACAGTGCTGAGAGATCCAGGAGCCATTCCTGACAATACTTAGCCAAATTGAGTCAAATGCTTGAAGCTCAGGCCATGAGCCATGGTGCTGTTTGGACTGAGTGGTGCTAGGAATCATCAGAGACACACTTGTCAGTTTTTCAAGGACCATAAAGTGCCAGAGATTAAACCCCAGAATATACACTTTAGCTCTTTGAGCTTTTTTTTTAATTGGGGTGGTTCTCACTGGGCAGTGCAAAGGGCTTACCCCTGACTGTGCTCAATGATCACTCCTGGCAGGGACCATCTGGGGTACCAGGGATCAAATCCTAGTCAACCGCATGCAAGGCAAACATATTAATCTCTGCACTATTGTTCCAGTCCTGCCATTTAAGCAATTTATACTACAGGCTGTCCATGACTGAATAGCAATTCCATCTTTATCATCTAAACATGGAGCATTTACATCAGTCATTGACAGTAATTACACAGAGGGTATCTTTTTGAGGAGGAAGTGAGGAGTACCTTTCAGAATATTCTCATATATTCAAAGACTTGCTGATGGGGATGATCATTTCGTCAAAGTTGATTACCAAGATTTAGAGGGGGGAAAGAAGATTATGCATAAATGTTTCCTATTTGGCTCAGGGAAGCCTGCTGTGGTTTTGTGTTGATTTGTTTTTGATTCAGATCAATCTAACTGGGTTTTGTTTAGATCCATATTGAAATGAAAGAGGAAACCATCTGGGCTGGTCAGAATCAGGATTCAGAAGAAGAGAGCTTAGAAAACAACAACAAAACTACAAGTGAACACAATTCTGTTTCCTCCTGCTTTTTGAAGGCTTCTTGCAGTTTTCTTCATGGGATAAAAAAGGTGAATATAGTTGAAACTCTGATGGAAACCCCAAGATACAAATGGTGGGTGGCTGCCTGTCACTTCTACGGACAAGGTGATCACTCACTTGCCTTCAAGTGCCTGGGCAGGTGTGGACTCGAGGACACTCAAAAGAACTCAAGACTCTTTGTCTCCCTCAGGGACAAACTCTAAAGTGTGATTTATGCTCCTACCCATGGGGTCAAGGTAAGTCTGGGATTTCAGCTAAAATCATACCTTCACTTCTCCTCCCTTACCCATTTCTCCTTGAAGAACTCAGGTATTGATGAACCAATTACACTCAAATCCTTGATTTTTGCTTCTGGAAAAACTGACCAAAGACTTTTTTTTTTTTTTTGCCTTTTTGGGCCACACCCAGCAATGCTCAGTCAGGGGTTACTCCTGGCCCTGCACTCAGGAATTACTCCTGGCAGTGCTCAGGGACCATATGCCATATGGGATGCGGGGATTTAACTGGGCCGGCCGCATGCAAGGTGAACGCTGTTCCCACTGGACTATTGCTCTGGCCCCTGAAGACTTTTTTTTTAACCTCCAAGAATATGGTGAAAGTCTGAACTGTAATCAGAGGGCCACACAACAAGGTCAACAATGGATTAATTTCAGGGTGCCAAGAAGATCACAGAGTTTTAAACTCTCTCCCCATTTTTCAGGTGCTCTCAACTTCTCAACTAGCCATTAAAAATGTTGCTCGAACCAGACCCCCAAAGGCTGGGGGGAACCTGAAGCTCGAAAATTGGTTGTCCGAAGAATTCTGGAGGCCAAACTGAATAGCCTGAATAGTGCTCCATCTGAAACTCATATCCTGCATCAAGTCATGAATCAGAGACCCGAGCACTCAAGGAGGGAGCCAAGGAAGCCATCCAATGTAAGTATAGATGAGAAGGGTGCTTAGAGAGAGAGCTGGCCTACACCCTTGTCCTCTAGCTTTAAGTTCAATGCTCTTCCTCTGCATCCATCTGTGAAGCCTGCAATACCATTCGTTTGTGCGTGTCCTCCCCTAATGAACTCAAGAACAGAAACAGAAACAGGGAGGTCTACCAGGCTGCAGGCGAGCTCTCAGAGGTAGAGAGGCGGCTAACTTTGCAATGTTTCCTCTTCATTTCTGTGATGTGAGGGAGAGCACTCACCCACAGTCACACAGGTCTAATGTCCTCCCAAGTGGTTGGTCTCTGCTGGAGCTGGACTATGTTCAATCATGTCCTGCCTGCAGGGAGCTCTTGGCAGAGGCTCTTTCTCCTGTAAGATTATGAACTTCCCTTCTCTAAATAGTGCCCCTCCATGATTCTCCAGGTAGTATCAGAACATAAAGTCACACAATAGACTCTTTCATATAAAAGCAAAGAAGAGAAGGGGTATGTGTGTGTGTGTGTGTGTGTGTGTTATAGTATACCCATTTGGTTTGGAGAGGCTGATTGGGAAAAATCAGTTGATCCACTGAGTACATTCATAGGCTGTATTGAATGCCCCCTTCCCACAGAACAGGGGAGGTAAAGGGGTCTTCAGGTCTTCTCCAATCAGCTAGAATTCAGGTGGAGACCTGGATCTTCCTAGTCTGTGTGTCTGTAGGAAAGTTATTTACCATACACCCACCTGCCCCTCATTCTCAATTTTTACCACCCACAAATGTGCCCAGGAATTGTATAGAAATGAAGAAACAAAGATCAGAACTATTATCCAATAGACAGTCCCCTGTAGGGTAATAAGAGCATCATTGTATTCTGTTTTATCAGCACTGATTGAAGAAATAGCATAAAGATTGAGGTGCTTTTCTACAAGGGATTGCAGTCATGAGCCTGGGTCAAATCCCCAATGCCACATATGGTCCCCCGAGCACTGCCAAGAACATCCCTTGAGCACAGAGCCAGGAGTAAGCCCTGAGTACTGCCAGGTATAACCCATGTCCCAGCCCCAACCACCCCCCAAAGAAAACACTTGATACTTTGATCCTGGATATTAATGTGTTTTGATATCCAGGTGCATGATTTGGAACCCAGACTGCTTGTGAAACAGCAGATAAGATACTTAGGTAATCTCCATCTCTAATATTTTGCTAACATCATGGAGATAGTAAAAGCACGTACCCTCATGGTTGTAGGAAGAGCATGAGAATACACACAGATAGTGTTTAGCACCACATTGGCACAAAGTAAATGCTGAATGCATGAAAGAAAAAAATGAAAGGAAGATCTGAATGGGCGGTGGCCAAGAGGAGATGTACTGTACCTCCCAGATATCCAGGATCAAAGACGTTGGCAGTTAATGCCTCTTGACCAGCCCAGCTGGGGAGTTGCAGCCACAGCCCCCATCTGTCCCCATTCATTTTCTCTCCATGTGAGGAGATCCAGAGGAGGTGGAGAAGGGAAGTGAGCCTGGTGAGTAATCACCAGATGACAGATAATGACACAACAGGGAAATGTGCTTCCCTTGGCCCTGCTCAAGCCAACGCTTGGAATCATGTGCTCTTCCAGACCTGACAACTGAACTGAGCTTCCGTCTGGGGCAGCCACTGTGTCAGGAAGGCCATCCAGGAGTCAGCATAGTAAGGATCAATGTGTGAAGCTAGGAGCGAAACAGACAACTGAAGAGCCCGTGGCTTTGCTAGCCCTGTGTCCACAGGGCATCCTGATCTAGGAGAGAGGCTGGAGTATGTGTGTGCCTTGGGAGCCTGGTGAAGAAGCAGCCCAGCTGTTGAGTCTAAGAGCAGACCAGAGCATCTGGAGCAAACTCCCAGATCAAACACATAAGCTCATTTCAATGCGCAGAGTTTTCCCCATGTAGGAGAGAAACGAGCCAACATTTGTCCATGGCCCTGTGCTGGTCTGCAAGTACAGAACGGTTGAAGACTGCTGGTCAGCTGCATGTGGGGCGGCTGTGGGTCTGCAGAAGCAGAAGACCACTGAACTAGACTACCTTTTGAGTTGTTATAGAAGCAGAGGTTACAAGGAAGTCAATTTGGACCCTGAAAAGATTTGCTAACAATGAAATCAGGCACTTATATGCTGCCTGAGCCCATGTGCTGCTTAAGCCCACGTGGCCAAATACATGTGGTACCCGAGCACACATGTCACCCTCATCTCCCCTCTTGAGATGTGTACTCTCTCACTTTCTCTCCTCCTTCCCCTACCTAAAAATCTCCATAATAAAGTCTGTTTTACTTAAAAAAAAAAAGAAAGAAAGAAAGTCATCCACATTGGTGTGTGGGGATTGAAGAAGTAGGTACTGCCTCAGAGCTTGGCCTCAAAGCAAACCCAATGAGGTTCTGAGAAAGTGTCCTTGGTGCCCACTGAGCAAAGCACACACACACACACACACACAGAGAGACACACAGACACACACACACACACACACGCAGAGCTTTCATGGTTAGCCCTCTGGTTTGTCTGTTTTAACATGAGAGATTTTCCTACATTAAAATGTGGATGGGGGCCGGGAAGACGGCACAAGGGCTGGCACGCACACTTTGCATGTGGGCTCCTGAGTTGGACCCCTGAGCCTTCCTGGAAGAATGTTTTCTAGAAGTGAAACTCACACCAGGATTTGTGAGCAAGCATTTATGGTGGCAGGAGAGAGCCAATGGGGAGGTCAGCTAAGGCCTGCCTGACTGCGCCCCAGGCTCTGGAGCTTGAACTGAATGTTCCACAGACATGGTGCCTCTTTGAGGTTGTTGGGTCTGTAATTGACTATAACTGGTCTGTAATTGAGATCGTGGGCTGGGAGGGGTGAAGGGGGAACCTGGGTAAAAATGGTTTCTGATGACTGAGGCCACCTAAGGGGCAACTGTGGGCATTGTTAGCCAACACAGCAATGGGAAGATGGGTACCCCTGAATCTGGGCATCCCATAGTACTCACAACAGCTCCGGCAGGAAGTTTCTAGAACCTCTCTTCCGATCACAATCTGGAGACATGGCAGGGCCAGGGAGAGGATCAGGAAATTAGGCCAGGAGGGAACAAATTTTGCAAATTTCCTCCCTCTTGTTAGAATTTGGAGAAGGTGGGGGGGTCCCTCTTTTTGCTTGTTTGTTTTGGCACCACACCCAGCGATGCTCAGGGTTTATTCCCGGCTCTGTGCTTAGGGATAAACCTGGTGATTGGGGACTATATGCAGTGCCAGGGATCAAATAGGAGATGAAAGCCTGAACCACTGGACTATATCTGTGGCCCCTCTTGGTGGTGTTTTAATTCAACACGAAAGACTGGAACATAACCATGCTCCATCTCTGGACTCCAGGTTTTCTTCTCAAGCCCAAAGCACATGCTACCATAAGCCCTACACCCCAAAGTCGTCCTTTGAGCAGATTCTGCCCCTCCGCCATTTTCTCCTCTGTGGGAGAAAGCTGGGACCCTCACTCTCTGCCTCTCTGCCCCGCAGGTGCCTACTCAGTAGTGGCCTGGCAGCCTCCACCAAAGAATGTCGCCCTGGCCTGAGGCCCAGCCTCAGACAAAAGCCCTTTGGAGCCAGGCCTGCATCCTCCAGCTGACAGGACCTTTCCCAGCTCCCGTTGCCAGCAAGAAAAGGCAGATAAATTCATCCCCCTTGGATTAACGGTTTCCACAGAGCAAGGCCACATCCCTGCTCAGGAAGTAAAAAATAGGTTGGGTTTGGTAGCCTGTGCCTAGCTCCAGGACAAATAGCTGGCTGTCGTCCATCAGAGGGAAGGAAGATGAGACCCTCACCACACCCAGAGGCAGGAAGACCTCTGACATTGAGGGTGGGCAGGAGGGAGCCCATGCCCCAAAGACCAAGTCAAGAGCCCTAGACCAACCTTCCCAGCTGACCCTGATGTGGCCAAGACTGAGTTCCGGCTCTGTTTCCAACAGCGTGGCCCTCAGAGCATCTTTCCCAGACCCTCAGTTCTTTTTTTTACTACATATTGCATTAGCTTTTATTTATTTTTTATTAAATATTTTATTATACCACCATGAGATATACAATTACAACGTTGTTCATGTTTAGAGGTTTCAGTAACATAGTGTTCCAGCACCCTGCCCTCCACCAGTGCCCATTTCCCACCACCAATGTCCCCAATTCCCTCCCCCTCCCATAGCCTGCCTAAATGGCAGGTTCTTTATCTCTTTTCTCTCTCCCTCTCTCTCTTTTCCTTCTCTTACACATTGTGGGTTGCACTACATACCCTTAGAAGCCATCATGTGCATTTTTTTGGCCTGTATTTAATGCTCAGTTCTAGGTTGGTATTAACCCTTTCAACATTTATTCACACATCTCTGAGTTCTTGAGAAAAGGATTAGCAAACAGAAAAAATAATATGAGAAGGCTCTGGTTTTCTGCTGATAAAAAGAAATACAGAAGAAAATCTAGAAAATAGAAAAGACGGGGCTGGAAGCGATAGCAGAGCAGGTAAGACTTGCACGCGGCTGACCCGGGTTCGATCCCCAGCATCCCATATGGTCCCCTGAGTACTGAGTACTGCCAGGAGTAATTCCTGAGCAAAGAGCCAGGAGTAATCCCTGAGTGTCGCTGGGTGTGACCACTCACCCCAAAATAGCAAAGACATAAAAGAAAACCAAATTAAAACTGCTGAAATAATGCGAATATTGATTTTATTACAGTAGATTTCCTTCCTGTTTTCTTGGGGGAACAGAGTGCAGAGCTTTGGGGTGCACCCAACAGTGCTCAGAGTTAACTCCTGGCTCAATGCTCAGGGATCACTCCCGGCAGTGCATGGAGGGCGCAGCAATGTTAAGGATTGAACCCAGGGGCCGGATCAATAGCACAGCGGGTAGGGCATTTGCCTTGCACACAGCCGATCTGGGTTAGATCCCTGGCATTCCATATGGTCTCCCAAGGACCACCAGGACTAATTCCTGAGTGCAGAGCCAGGAGGAACCCCTGAGCATTGCCGGGTGTGACCCAAAAAAGCAAAAAAAAAGATTGAACCCAGCTGGGCCATATGCTAGGCAAATGGTCTGTCCCTCCGGCCCCTCCTTCCAGACTTATTTTGTGTTCCTGCATGGAAGTGTGAATGTTTGGTGGTCTCAGACTTGAAGGTCCTCAAGTGTGTTTTGTTGGGTTCTCACAGAACTCATGTTCAATATATGTACACACATAGGTATGTAAGAATAGTCCTTATAGTGTGGTTACTTGCTTTGATAATTGAAGGAGGTAATCAGGTCCTAATACAAGTGCCTAGGCAGCATTTTCTCAGCAAGTTAACCTTCTAATGCCACCTCTCCAGTTGCACATATAAATAAAGCCACTTGATGGAGGCAGGAGGGCATTGAGCCTGTATGGAAGATTCCTGATGGACCACCATCTCTTCCCACACAAGCGCATGTGTGTTGCTCATTATTGGCCTTTCTCTCCAAGCCAAGTCTCAAACTCGGTGTGAGTCTACTAGTTCCTTCTGAAGATTCCTCCAGGCAGGTTTCTGGGATACTGCCAGCTGTGGGCTCATCCCTCCCAGGAATAGCAGGTACCACTCAGGGTCTTTCACTCAGATGTGGTCTCTGGAAGCACCAGTCCAGCATGGAGGAGCTACTTGCTGGTTGTAGACTTGTCTAGAACGGAGACCTGTCATTATGGGATTTTGTTGGTACATTGTGTTCTAGCTGTCTGTGATCCATCATGATCACAATTCTGCCTACTTCCTCCCTAGGAAATGAGAGATCTTTATGTGAGTGTGGCCTTAAAGATAAACCCTGGTGTTTAAGTTAGAGGACAGACACTCAAAGGAGTTCAAAGAGAACCGAGCCGGAACATGACCCAGCACAGAGGTGTCCTGGAAGAACACGAAGGAAAAGATGGTCTTTTTCATCCCGCTAGTGCCTACTTTTCTGCCTGTCACTCTGTGATTGCCTTTTCCTTTCCATTAAGTTGAATTGTGCCCACCACCAAATGTATGCCCACTTAGAAACTCAGAATGTAGTCTTATTTGGAAATATCATTTTTGGCAGACATGTTCAAGTCAAGAAGTGATATTAGATTGGAGAGGACCCTAGCCAGATGACAGGGTTCTTATAAGGAAAAGAAAACTTAAGACTCAAATCCACAGAGGAAAGTCAGTCCAGAGGAAAGCTACCAGTCCAGCGAGAACAGAGGCTGGGAACAGTGCCTGTGCTCCTAAAGTTTAGGAGTGCTAAGGATTGACCAACAGCATCTGGAAGAGACAAGGTAGAATCTGAGAGAGAGAGAGGGAGAGAAAAGAGAGAGAGAGAGAATAGGGCGCTGCCTACACTTCGATTCTGAATCTCTCAAGTCCAGAACTAGGAGAAAAGTATTTTCTGTTGCTTTAAGCCAACAGTTTGTGGTTCTTTGTTCTGAGGATCATGGGAAGCATGACAACTCTTAGCCTGGCTCCTGCTGCATCCCTTAGTGAGGGAAGAACACAGTCTTGGGGTGGAGCAATAGAACAGCTGGTAGGTCACTTGTCTTGCAGTGGCTGACCTGGGTTTGAACCCCAGCACCCATGTAGTCCCCTGAGCCCTTCCAGAAGTGACCCTTGAATGCAGCATTGGGAGCAAGCCCTGAGCACCATGGGTGTGGCCACAAAACCAAACCAAACCAAAACAACACAAGATACTCCCACAAGACTGGAGACAGGCTAACATACATTAGGTGCGAGGATCTGGAATCCCACAACTCCAATCCAATGTTCACTGCAGCAGAGCCAAGGATCCTCACAAAAGGGACTCTTAATCTGCTCTGTACTCGCCCCACAGAGATCATGCTGTTCCTCCCATTTGCTGGGCACCAATGCCAGGGGTGAAAGAGGCGACAGCTGGGGAGCAGAGGTGGGGTGGGGTTGCATGGCAGCACAAGGGCAGGAGTGTGGCCCAGTCTTAGAGCCCCTGCCAGACTCCTGGCTTCTCCTCTTCAGAACTGACCAGGGGCCTGAGGGAAGTCTTGATGCCTCTTTGTCTCAGTTGCCTCATCTACAGAGTGGAGATGAGAATAATAAAATACATCTCAAAACTGGGCAACGTCCTCATTGACTTTGTGGCTGGCACTCAGAGCAGACTCTGGTGCCTGGTAGACAACCAGTGATCTCTATCTTACTGCCTGTGGTCATGGGAGATGCAACATGAGAGGGAGCATAAGTACGTCTTGCTCCACTCAACACTTGGTTCCCTGACACTGAACTGCAGACAGGACCTTCGAGTAAAGCACCAACTTCATTCCCAGACTTTTTCCAAGCAAATGAACCTCAAGAGCCAGAGCAAGGGCCAGAAAAATAGCACAGCAGGTAGGGCTTTTGCCTTGCATGCAGCCAACCTGAGTTCTATCCCCCGCATCTCATATGATCCTCTGACCATTGCCAGGAGTCATTCCTGAGTGCAGAGCCAGGAGTAACCTCTGAGCATCACTGGGTGTGACCTAGAAAGCAGGGGGAACAAGACAGAAAAAAGACTCATGGTCAAGATTTCACTTTTCAGAGGCTTTTTTTTTCAGTTTTGGGGTCATACCTGACAATGTTCAGGTGTCACTCCTGGTTCTGCATTCATGAATTACTCCTAGTGGGGACCATAAGGGATGTTGGGGATAGAACCTGGATCGGGCATGTGCATGCAAGGTGAGCCCCCTACCCACTCTAACCATGTTTTGTTTTAATAAAGTATTGCTCCAGTGTCATGGGAGAGGTGAAAAGCAACTCAGAGAATGTCTGTAGGGCAGCTGGCCCAGGGAGAGCACGTAGATGGGGGCTTCTCTGGATGTGAAGGCAGTGGCCACTCAGCGAGAAGATGGGAAGGTCTTGCTGCTCAGTGTCTAGGCAGCCCCAGGCCCCAGCAACCTCCCATGGTGAAAGCTGGAAGGCATAGTCAGGCAAACACATGGCCAGCTCTTAAGACCATTTGTCAATTCCTAACTCCAGTGAGTATTGACAAATGTAATTTTTGTTTCTGGGAAATTCTATTAAAATTCTGCCTGTTAGAACTTCCCAATTGCTGCATAAAAACCGTCTTCAAGAAGGTTGATTCTAAACTGTGACCCTGTAGTGTGAGATGCTAACAATTACTGTGTCTCTTTGTTCTGTCTTTGGCTGGCTTTCAGTTCATGAGGAAGTGTCTGTATGGAAGCCAATTTGAATTGATTTTGCAAGTAAAATTTCTGGGGACAATGTGGCAGGTGCCTCAGCTAGAGTCTGGTGACTGCTCTGTCATCCGCTCACAATACCCTAGCTCACGTTTGTGTGATGAGCCCATTTCCAAAGCACTGTTTTCCCAAGTGGTATTTTATTCCATCTTCATAATAACACTGTGAGGCCAATCGTGATCTTCCCATTTTATAATTTTCCCCTTTAACAGATGAAACAATAAGAGTTAAAGTGATAGTCTTTAGTTTTATCCATAGCACCTGGCTGGCATAGGAGTTGGACACAGGATTTTATTTAAAAGCCTGATTTTAATGACTCAGTGAGACCTAAGCATGTGCTAGTCATGCTAGAAGTGTGGAGATGAATGAAGCATATTCGGCTATCTGGGAAGGAGGGAAAGAGGTAGGTAAGACAGTGTGAGATGTAAGTATCATACATACAACACGAGCTTGATAATTCCTCATTCCCAGACTCTCAATACATTCTCAATAGAATTCTTTACTCCTGAGACGTTCTTCCCACCCTACCCCTATCCAAACACTCAAAAGCCTTGCTCCTATCAGCTCAAGGGTCAATTCATCATTCTTATGGGTCTCAAGTTCCCAGAAGCAATGAATACAGTTGACTATTCTCTGCATGTAGCACTTTCTTCTTGGGCCTTCATAAGACCAAACACTTTGTTTTTCATAAGAAGCCAAGTATTTCTCAGTCTCCTTCATTGAGACTTGGCATTTGATCATTTTGTAAATATTGTTTTGATTTTTATTTGATCCATACCTAAGGGTGCTTGGGGGCCCATTCCACGTCTGTGCTCAGAAATTCGCCCTGACACATCACTCAGGGATCACTCCCATTGGTGCTCAAAATAAACCAGGTAATGCCAGGAATCAGATCCGGGCCTCTTCATCCAAAGTATGTGCTCTAGCTCCAGTTTGCAAATGTCGAAGCGTGCTAGGTTTAGTTTGGAGTCTCCTTTTCTTGCCCTTCCATGTTCTCCTCTAGGTGCCTTCTGGTCCTTTGGTTGCACATCCTACCCATATGCTGATAAATTCTAAGTATTCACCTTCAGACCATTCTGTCCTCCTGGATTCATTTAGCCTGTTGGCATCTCTCTCATAGTCTCATAGTCATCCTAAAGCTCGTCATAATATTAGCATACTTAGAACTACACTTGATTTTCTCCCTTGACCCCATTCCTCCATTCTTGCCATTTCAGTTAGAGCCATCCTCACTCCCCCAGTAACTCAGATCAGAAGAGACACTTGCTCCCTCTCTTCCTTCATAAACACACCTGTCTAGAGTGAGTCTCAGGGGACAGCCTCCCTCCCTCTTATACCTGGATTCTCCCCACTATCTCCACCTCCACGACCACCCTGGTCCAGCCAGAGTTGCCTCTGAGAAAACCCATGAATTACTTTTCTCCACCACACTTCTGCTCTTACCCCCTAATCGCCCATGGTAAATATTTCAAAAGATCTAAAGCAGAGCATGTCACTCTTCTTATCTGCTTATCTACTATCTTATCATATCTACCATAGAATCCAAACTTCGAGCAAAAATCTTCCAGGCTCCCTATGATGGCATTCACTCTTCCTCTCCTCATCATTTCCAGCCCTTACCCAGCTCTCTCACTCCCATCCATCCCAAACCCCTCCTGGCCTTTGTATCTCCCCCAACATCTTAGATCTCCCTACATTCATCCAAGTATGAATAGATTTTTAGCATTCTTTCAGGTTTCAGCTGAACTTTCACCTCCCCAGATTGCTGTACCCCGCCATTGCTGTACCCCCCAGATTACTGAATGCTCAGTGCTTTTCGTCTTACTTCCTACGAGGGATGTGTCACCCTCTGCAATCCTGTCCTTTATCGGTGTTATCACCACTAGCATAAAAGTTCTTCACATGTCTCATCAGAACACTCTGCCTGACACCCACAATCCCTCCATTTATGGAGAAGACAAACAACATGATACTATATGTATTTTGAAATGTATTAATTGCCATGAAGTATAAAGACTGGGTTCCAAGAGGAAGCATATCAGAAGATCAGAGATCATTATTTTTTTAATGGGGTTAACCTGACCAGGAAGGGCCCTCACAGGGAGGGGATATTAAATGGGAACCAAAGAACAGGAATTAGTATTTTGAAAGATCTGGCAGTGGGGCACAAGAATTTCAGATGGGAATAAAACATGCTAAAGAGGAGGGAAATGTATGAATATCCCTTGCCCTCGAGGTGTTGCAGGTGTGGCTGTGGTGTCTGGCTGCATCAGCAGGTGACAGACAGGAGTCAGGCTTGTCTACATCCATGGTTCTGCCCCATGGGCCCTGAATGGTGGATGGTTGGTGAAAAAAGACTGGGCCCCTGGGATGAACCCAGAGCCATGGCAGAGCCTAGCAAACTACCCGTGGTGTGTTTGATATGCCAAAAACAGTTATGTCCCCATTCCCAAAGAATGGAGATGCTACTGGTGCCCACTCGAGCAAATTGATGAAGATCTGGAAGACAAGTGACAAGTGATCCTTTGTCTCTTAAAGGGGGAGCAGAGGTAGGGCATTTGCTTTGCACGTGGTTGACCCAGGTTCGATCCCCCGGCATCCCATATGGTCCCCCAAGCAGCACCAGAAGTAATTCCTGAGTTCAAAGCCAGGAGTAACCCCTGAGCATTGCCAGGTGTGACCCAAAAAAGAAAGAGAGAGAGAGAAGCTGGAACAATAGCACAGTAGGTAAGATGCTTAACCTGCACATGACTGACCTGGGTTCGAGTCCCAGCAACCCTAACGGCCCCCCAGGCCTGCCAGGGATGATCCCTGAGTGTAGAGCCAGGAATAAGCTTTCAACACCACTGAGTGTGCCCCCTCAAGAAAGGGAGGTAGTAGAATTTTATAATTTCATTTTATTTTTTCCTTCTTTTATTTATTTAAACACCGTGATTTACAAAGTACAAAGCTATTCACAATACAATTGTTAGACTCATCATTCAGCACCAATCCCACCACCAGTGTGCCCCCCCACCACTACCAGAGACCCGCATTTCTCACCCACTCCCACATCCCCATCCCCTTGCCTGCTCCCTTAGCCAACATCAATTATGTTGTTCATTATAGCCCATATAAGGGAATGGTATTGACAAAGTCATGACTTTTTTTTCTGGGTTTGTAATTTCATTTTAAATTAATACATTAAAGTGTGTCTTCACGTAAATCATTTCTAGTTTTGTTAGTTTGGTTTTATGAACAACGCTACATCAAATGCCTTACTTTTCTGAAGATATCTACAATGCCTCAGTGACTAAAATTTAAAAGACCATCTCCAGTAATTGAGCTCCGCCCCTGCCCCCACTGGTGTAAGGATAGACTGATACAGCTTAGAGAGTTCTTAGAAGTACCTGCTACAACTGAACATACACTTTCCCTGAGATACAGCCATTCTCCTGCTCAACAGAGGTATGCCTGTCAAAAGACACAGACAAAAATATTAACAGCAGCCTGCTTTAGAATAGCAAAACAAACCCACCCAGCTGTCCACCCACAGTAAGCTGTGGGCGAATCTTATAATGGAATTCACAGGGCATTTCCAACTGAACAAACTATTGCTACACACAGTATGAGTGAACCTCACAAATGGAATGTTGAGTGAAAGAGTTCATCCCCCATATCGGGTAGATCCCACGTCATTCCATAAGAACTAAGCTCAAATACAGACCAACCGCAGACATGGGGTAGGAGGTTGAAGAGAAAATTTCAGGACAGCTCACGTTCTGCTTCCTGTTCTAGGTGTTGATTATAAGGGTGTGTCACTCTGACAATTCATAAGGCTGAACACAAGGCTTTTCTACTTCCCAGTATTATACTATACTTCAATAAGAAATTTTCAAATATCCACGATGATTTCATTAGGGTAAATCCTGTGTATGCATTTTCTCTTATCAGGGAAAACTAAGAGTTTTTGGCAAATGGTAATACTGTGGGTAGGGCTGAATCATGTGCCCTCTGACATTTCACCACCACCAGATACGTTAAAGTCCTGCTCCTGAGTTCCCATAAATGTGTTCTTGAGAAATAGCTTCTGCAGCTGTAGCCAAGGTACCGAGTTCAGTGGGTGGGCCCTACACCAAATGACTGGGTTTCTTAATATGAGAAAGGGGTAGGGGGGAAGGACATGTCCCAGTGATGGAGCACAAGCTTCACATGAGTGGGGTCCTGGGTTCTAACTCTGGATTCTTCCCCAGTGCCGGTGTGTCTGCCTTACCACGGCAGCAACGGCACTTCTCTCTCTCTCTTTCTCTCTCCTCTCCCTCTTTCTTCTCTCTCCCTCTTTCTATCTCTCTTTCTCTCTCTCTTTCTCTCTCCCCTCTCTTTCTTCTCTCTTCCCTCTTTCTATCTCTTTCTCTGTATATCTCTTTGTGTCTCTCTCTGTATATCTTTCTCTGTATCTCTCTCTTCTCTCCCACTCCCTCTCTCCATTTTTATAGGCTTTCATTTTATTTTGGAGCCATAGCTGGCAGTGCTCAGGGCTTACTTCTGGCTCTGCACTTAGGGATCACTCCTCCTGGAGGGCTTGAGGAGCCATATGGGGTGCTGAGAATTGACCCAGATAGGCCATGTGCAACGCAAGTGCTTTACTCTACTCTACCCACTGCCCACTGTACTTTTGCACTGGCCTAACGACACTTTCTCTTTAAAGAGGTGGTTTAGAGATGCACAAACACACAGAGAAATAGGCAGAGTGACACTGGGGCAAAGAAGTGACAGTGATACAGCTACCAGCCCAGGAAGGTCAAGGAAGCGCTATAAGCCCCAGCGCGGGAGAAATGCACACAGCAGATTCTCTCTCGGAGCCTCCAGCAGGAAGCAACTGCACCAACTCCTTGATTCCTGACCTCCCGTATCCTGAAGGAACCAAGGAAGGCCACACTGCATTGCTGCAGTCACTAAGCTCCTAGCATATGGTCTTTGTTATGGCAGTCCACGAGCATGAATGGAAGGAAAAAGTTCCAAGAAGGATTGCTTTTTCATTTCCTGCTCTGTGTCTTGGAAAAGATGCAGAGAATGTTCCCAAGCAGAGCTTATAATTTCATCTTTTTGATAACCCTCTTGTTTTCAGTCAACCCCAGGTCGTCTGCTTGACCTTCTACTGATAACTGAATCAATAACCTCCTCTGGATGGACAAATCATGTGCAGGTGAACAAATCAAGACAGAAAAAAATGAGTAATGGGAAGACTGGGGGCACAATTTCCAGATATTATCCACTCCAGCTCCCAATGTGTTTGGGGGCTGGGGATGAGGAGGTTGGGCCATACCAGCTATATTCAAGTCTTACTCTTAGCTCAGTGCTCAGAGATCACACCTAGTGCTTTCCCCCAATTCTCTTCAACTATTAATGTTATTTTCTTTCACTATAAATCCTTTCCCACTTGCATAATCATTCAGGTCTACTTTCTAAAAGTTAGAAAATAAAAGAAAGTAGAGCATTGGCCTGGCGTGTGATCCCCTGGCACGTAAAGCCCTGAGTTTGATCCCCAGCACAGCAAAATAAATAAATTAATCAAATACATAAATGGAAGTTACTCATTGTCAGTGTGTAAAGAAAGCCACCATTCTATTTTGCTGTATTGCTTACTAGATTTTTTTTTTTTTTTTGGGTCACACCTGGCAATGCTCAGGGGTCACTCCTGGCTCTGCACTCAGGAATTACTCCCTGGCGGTGCTCTGGGGACCATATGGGATGCTGGGGATCGAACCTGGGTCGGCCATGTGCAAGGCAAATGCCCTACCCGCTGGACTATCGCTCTGGCCCTTACTAGATTTTTTTTAATGTACATTTTGCCCGCATCTCCTTTCCTGTTACTGCTCCCCTGGTAGGGGAAGGGGAGTGCAACACACATCTGTGGTGCTGGTAAACTCGGCGCTTGCCAGGAGTGGCGTGCTTAGCTGCAGTGCGCCAAAGATGAGCACACACTTGTTTCCGTTGTGACACCAGGGATCACAAATGGCAGTTAAACTTGGCAATAAGGAAGTGCCAGGGAATCAAACTCAGGTTTCATGCCTGCAAGACAGATGCTCTACTATTATCCATGAATGTCGGTCCTCTTCTCTACCTCCTTAAAAAGGAAAATGTCATTCCTGCCCACTTGCTGACCATGTCCTCTTGTTCTCTTTCTCAGTCAATACAGATTTATTCCAGTGCTTCTGAGACATTGTCTGTTATCTACACATACAGTTCTGCTTTTGTTTTGGATCGCACAGTACTTTCCCTGTAACCAACCCAAAGTGCCCATCTTCTCTCTAGCCCTGAGTTCACATAGGAAAACACGGGTCACACCGCAAAACCAGACTAGGGAGAAGCTCTTTTCCAAAGATGTCCTCATACCAACCTAGAACTGAGCATTAAATACAGGCAAAAAGATACACATGGCATCATTTTAATGTATATATTGTAATCCATAATGTGGAAGGGAAGGGAAAGAGAAAGAGGTAGAGAGAAAGAGAAAGAAATAAAGAACCTGCCATAAAGGCAGGCTAGGGGAGGGGGGGGGAATCGGGGACATTGGTGGTGGGAAATGGGCACTGGTGGAGGGATGGGTGCTGGAACACTGAATGACGGAAGCCCAAATACGAACATCTTATGAACATCTTTGTAATTGTGTATCTCATGGTGGTATAATAAGATATTTTTAAAAAAGACGTCTTCAGTGTAGCCGCTCCAGCACAGGCCAGACCTGCCTTTGTTCTCAGATCCCAGGCTTGAAAGAGTCACACTCCTCTATTCAAGACCCTTGGGGGGGCGGAGCAATAGCACAGAAGGTAGGGCGTTTGCCTTGCATGCAGCGGACCCAGATTCGATCCCTGGCACCCCATATGGTCCCTCAAGCACTGCCAGGAGTAATTCCTGAGTGAAAAAGCCAGGAATAAGCCCTCACCGTCGCCGGGTGTGACCCAAAAAAGAAAAAAAAAAGACCCGTTTGGGCTGGGGATGTGACTCCAGGGTAATGCGGGATTCCTAGTGCCGCTGCAGAAGAGACAAAAAAACAAATAATCCACACAATTATCTTCAACATTAGGGTGATGGATTTCTTTGTTTTAATAGATTCTTTTACGCATCAAGTCCTCTCTTCCCCCTCCCTCACTGCCGTCCCACCTGAAAGTGTTTGACTCACCTCCTGTAAGGTTGTGCTGAATCGCCTCTAGCTACCTCGAGCTCCACCTAAGGCTGGGAGCTCCCGGGCAGAGTGGACACCACAGCGAGCGTGTCCACTGACTTCTATCAAGCTTGGGCCAACTGGAAACTCCACCAGGAGATTCAGAAGGGGCTAGGAGAGAAGTTGAGGTATTTTTACCCCACAACTTCCTATCAGAGGGTGGCCAGACCATGTGGGAGCCAGAGGTGAACTCCACTCCACTCCATCTTCGCAGGAAGCCTCTTCACTGATTAGAGCCCCCGGGCCTGTCAGCAAGGCCGGGCGCTTTCTCCACACTCTAGTGAAGGATTTTTATTCAGTCTGCAATTATGCGACCTGCGCCTGCCCATCTTTTGTCCCCAGGGTTCCATGGATACGAGTCAACACACTATATAATGGTTCTTTGAGTACATATATGTGTGCACATGTTTTGTGAGCAGCACACTCACTTAAGGTCTCACCCATTTCTTGCACATTCCACAGGACACCAGGTCCCTGGTCTGCCTTTCTGCAGCTACCTGGGTTCTTTCTCCCATCTACGGCATATTATTGTGTCCTTCTTACCTGGCCTTCCTCTATCTGCTTCCTCAGGCTCTGTGACTCCTACAGCAACTCTCACAGGTCACAGCCAGGGCCACAAAAAAAATCTGAAATTTTACAGTTCAATTTGAAGCAGGGTAATGCTGGCTCTCCAAATTTTTTTTTTTTTTTTGCTTTTTGGGTCACACCCAGTGATGCTCAGGGGTAGTTACTCCTGGCTCTGCACTCAGGAATTACTCCTGGCGGTGCTCGGGGACCATATGGGACGCCGGGATCGAACCCAGGCCGGGCACAGACCGCGCGGCAAGGCAAACGCCTTACCCGCTGGGCTATCGCTCCGGCCCCTGGCTCTCCAAATTTATTTGGCTATTGGGGTAATGTATTTTCCATATGAATTTCAGGAGTGTTCAAACCTTTTTTTTTTTTTTTTTTTTTTTTGGCTTTTTGGGATCACACGAGCAATGCTCAGGGCTTTCTCCTGACTCTTCACTCAGAAATTACTCCTAGAGGTGCTTGGGGGAATCATATGGGATGCTGGGGTTCTAACCTGGGTCAACTGCATGCAAGGCAAATGCCATACCTGCTGTACTACCACTGAGTTTAATCCTCAGCATCCCATATGGTGCCTCGAGCACTGCCAGGAGTGATTCCTGAGTACAGAGCCAGGAGTAACCCCTGCACATCGCCAGGTGTGACCCAAAAGAGTAAGAGAGAGAGAGAGAAAAAGAGAGAGAGAGAAGTCTAATTTATTGAAAGCTGGTTCCTAAACAGAGTTGTTAGTAAAAACTTACAGTATATAAACCCATGATGAAATGAAATATATATTTTTTAAATCAAATGGAATATGGGGCCGGAGTGATAGTCCAGCGGATAGGGCATTTGCCTTGCATGCGGCCAGCTCATGCTCGGCCGGGTTCGATCCCCGGCATCCCATATGGTCCCCTGAGCACCGCCAGGAGTAATTCCTGAGTGCAGAGCCAGAAGAAACCCCTGTGCATTGCCAGGTGTGACCAAAAAAAGCAAAAAATAAATAAATAAATAAATAAATAAATAAATAAATAAATAAAATAAAATAAAATGGAGTAATTTTAGCAACCCTGAACTATAAGCCAGGCTCAAATTCTGTCTACAGGTAATAGAAATATTCTACTGCTCAAAGATGTTAGTTTTCTATCTGGAAATCAGCTACCGTGGGAGTAGCTGCACCATAGAAATTGGCAAAGGTTACAGAACAGGAGCCCTTGGTCCCCAGAGCTGGCTGGTAAACATCTGCCAGCACGCCTCTGGCTGCACTTTGCTCAAGACAGCCCTTGAGAGCGCTGTTTGCTTCTTCCTTTTGCACAGGAGAAGGTGAAGACTAAAGGTGTGAAGTGAACGAGAGTCCCTTTCTCCCCACATCCAGGCCAGCACTGGTCCTTCTTGTTCTTTTTGGTTTGTTTTCATCTCTATGTCATTAGATGCTGTCATTAGATGTTGTTTTGATTTGCATCTCCCAGATTAGTGATATAGAGCATTTTTTCATGTGTGTTTTTGCCATTTGAATTTATTCTTTGAAAAAGTTTCTGTTCGCTTCTTCTCCCCATTTGTAATGGGGTTAGATGGTTTATTCCCTTGTAAAGTACTACCAGTGCCTTATGTATCTTTGACATTAACCCTTATCAGATGGGTATAGGTAAATAATTTTTCCCATCCCGTGGGCTGTCTCTGTCTTAGTCACCATTTCCTTTGAGGTGCAGAAGCGTCTTAGTTTAACAAAGTCCCACTTGCTTATCTTTGCTTCCACTTGCTTGGTCAGTGGAGCTTCATCTTTGAAGATGCCTTTAGCTTCAATGTCATGGATGGTTCTGCCTAATATCGACAATTAGTGAGCAGAAAGTCCAACATCTCAGCTGAGCCCAGGGGTCTATCTTCACCCCACACTGTAGCATCTTGCTACTCAGATCTCCCAGCCCTGCCACTAGGGAGGAAGAGGGAGGATCCAGATAATCAAGATCTCTAATCGTCTCATTGACAATGCTTGCTTTTATTTTTTTAATTTAATTTGTTTGTTTGTTTGTTTGTTTTGCTTTTATTTTTAGTACACCCAGAGATGCTCAGGGGTTACTACTCCTGGCTCTGCACTCAGGAATTACTCCTGGTAGTGTTCGGGAACCATCTGGGATACTGGGGATGTAACCCAGGTCGGCCGCTTGCAAGGCAAATGCCCTACCCATTGTGCTATCACTCCAGCCCAACACTTGCTTTTAGAACTATATCCCAAGTCTTCATGACTTGGTGCCACGCTCCTTACAGAGACACAATAGAGGCTCACTTTGAAGTAACAAAAGTGATGCAGACAGTTTTCTTCTTACCTCTACACCTTGACACAAAAATGCCCTCCTCCATCCCTTTCCACTCTGTCATTTGTTCACTCTCCTCTTTGTGGGAGATTCTGTCTCTGGGAGATTCTGTCCAAGTATCTTCTCCAGGAAGCCTTAAAACCCACCATCTTCTGGACACATGACTGTCAGTAAAGTTCATCAGCTTAAGTAGGGGTTCTCTTACTGCTGCCCTTGTAGATGTCTCTGGACCAAACTGAAACAACTGAAGCAACCAATGGTTATAGTGTTGTGCTGCCATGTCTGTTTTGGGGTCAAGAATGGTGTCTTTTACACTTTGTGTCCTCCACAGAAAACGGTTCAGCATCTTGTACATATTAGGCATCCAATGTATTACTAAAGGACCTAGAAATTGTAATGTAAAATCAAATACATATAGATATGTGTATTTTGATTTTACAATATAATATTGTATATTGAACTCACATACATGGGACAGAGCTGCTACGGGCTCTCCCTGTGCCCAGCTGATCACAAGGTGCCCGGGAGGAATGGCGAGTTCTAGCCCTGATCCGCCACCCCAGCAGAGCCTCACAAGAAGCCAGAGGACCCCCCACCACACACACACACCATGAGGGCTGCCATTTTTCACATCTGGACTCCCCTCTTGTGAGCTCCACCCAGCAGAAGAGCTGATCACAGCCCGGCTAGTCGAGACCCACCCTGCACACACACAGTACACGTATCTTACATTTTGATGGGGGGTTGGAAAGGGGATTGGAAGGTTTTTTTTTGTTTTTGTTTTTGAACCAAAAAGTTAGTAGAGGAGGTGAGGCATTTCCTTGTATGCTGTTAACCCTGGTTAATCTCCAGCATGATGTGGCCCCACCAAGCACCACCAGGAGTCACTCCTGTGCATTGCTAGGTGTGGTCCCAAACCTCTCCTCCATGCACAAAAAAGGAACTTACTTATTTGTGCAGAACTTAAGGAATGCCAACAAGGTGGGGTTGGTTGAGCGGGGAAGGCCTTGAAGGTGGAGCTCAGACCATTATCACTAGGAAATATTTCTAATGCTCCTGGAGCGGATGGGTGCTCAGTAGGAAGCTGAGTGAGGATACAAAAGGGGCAAAGTTAGCGGAAGCAAAGAAATTTCTTTCAGAAAAAGGAGTTCACAGCTCCTTAGCTCGGGTGTCTAATAAGCGTATTAGACACCCGATGAAGATCATGTTGAGTTTAGTGCAGGCTATTATCTAATATTATTAAATGATACCCACCACCATCCTTTTTGATTCTCACCCACTTCTGAACCATTCAGAACAGCAAAAGGCTCCATGTCAGTTCACCCTCTGGCTCTGCTCTTCAGATTCACCAACTGAATCTCCTAGGAGATGCAAGTCCAGCAGATTCATGGACACGCCTGTTTTCCAACTGAAAACTCTGGGGCACCCTGGGGAGGGGGCATGGGCCAAGTCCCTGCCCTTCTGAAGCCCTTGGAACTGCACACACACCCCACTGCTGCCATGCCAACAGCCCAACTCCATGGCTTCACTGAGAATCTCTGCAGATCTGTTTCAGTTCTACAGATCCTATTGGGGGCTAGAGCCATAGTCCAGTGGGTAAGGCGTTTGACTACAGATCCTATTGTTTCTGAATTGCATTGTGTGCCACGCACCAACTCCAAATTCCACAGTACTGAATTCCAGTAGGAGCACACCAAATTAGATGGGAAAGTACCACAGAAGTCAACTAAACCCAATAAACAAAACAGTAACACAGAAGGCTCAGCTAATGATGAACTGCATAGTAAATCCTCAGCCAAAGACTTAACAATCCTGGAGTGAGATATAACAATTGTCATATATTTTTCTTTTATATTTGATAATTTCTTTAGTCATTTGATTGTAATTAGCAATATACAAAATAATTTTTTTTCTTTGTGGGGTAACACCTGGGGATTTTCAGGGGTTACTCCTGGATTTGCACTCAGGAATTACTCCTGGCAGTGCTCGGGGTACATATAGGATGCTGGGGATTGAACTCGGGTCAGCCATGTGCAAGGCAAATGCCCTACCTGCCGTACTATCATTCAGGTTCTAAAATAAAAAATATTTTTTTTGCTTTTTTGGGTTACACCTGGGGTTACTCCTAGTTCGAACTCAGGAATTACTTCTGGTAGTGATAGAGGGAGCATATGAGATACTGGGAATTGAACCCAGGTCAGTCATATGCAAGGCAAATGCCCTCCCTGTTGGACTATCACTCTGGCCCCTAAAATAAATTATTGTGTGTCTGCTTGTGGGCAGGCTTGGTGGGTGGCTGGGGAAAAGGGGACAATGGTGGAGGGTAGATCATTCAGATTGGGGTTGGTGTGGGAACATCAAAAGCCTATGTTTTATGGACAACTTTGCAAACCATGGTTTTTAAATAAAAAGCAGAAAGATGGAGTCAAAATGCCAAAATAAGTATAAGCAGCCTGATCCATCTGACCACAAAACGTCAAGGGAAAAAGAAGCAGGGCAAAACATGTGCTTTGTTTAGATCCCAAAGGAATTTGCCAGCCAGGTCATTGACTCCTTCCGGGTCAGGCAACCCCAAAGTGAGGCCCCAGGAAGAAGTCATGAGTGTTACACATGTCAATATCCTGCTACATAGAAACATAAAGCAAGTGGGAAAAGAAGTTCCGCCTAAAAGGTGCAGTACCAGGGGCTTTAAGCATCTCCCCTCTATGTCAAAAAATGTTGCCTCATGAGTATGAGGCAACTAAAACTTTCTCCATTTTACTCTCCCCATTTTAAGATGAGGCAACTGAAATGTGGTAAGAGCACAAGAGAGGCAGTAGGGAGCTTGCCCTGCTCATGACCAGCCCTGGTTCAATCCCCAGCACTTTCTACGGTCTCCCAAACCCCACCAGGAAAGATCCCTGAATGTAAAGAGAGGAGGAGGAGCAAGCCCTGAGCACTGTTGGGTGGGCCACACCCCCTCCAAAAAAAGAAAGAAAAATCTAAAGCAATGCCATACAGATAGCTAACAGGCAGTGCAGCTGGGATTTGAACCTAAGTTTCCCAATACTGGGGCCCCGTGCTTTTCTACCCGGTACAAGCCTGTCCTCTTTCTCTTATGAACTCCCTCCATTTATGACCAACTCCTCTGATGTCAGTGAACCCTGTGAAGATGGATGAAAATGGGCTCATGCAAAGGAAAAACGGGACTTGTTTTTAAACTTGTTTTAACACCCAGAATAGGGTGGAGGTCTAGGCAAGCTGGATTTTTAGGAACAAATAGACCTGTGTTTGCTTCTCATTCATTCTGGCTTTAAGAATGAGCCCAGCAGCCCCCTTACTCTATCCCCGCCTGTATTTGCTCCTCAGCATTGGTTTAAGTTTTGTTCCTTCAGTCAAGGACTGGCTTCTCATCCTCTCTGATTTAGGTTGTGATTGTCCAGCTCTTTACTTCTCCAGCCCTCTTGATTTTCATATGTGGCTTTTAGAAAACCTCTTTCCCATGCACCGTGGGGTTCTTCTGACTTTGTGCTGCTGATTCTGATGCCAGTAGCTGTGGAACACCTGCCCCAGTACCTTGTTTCAGACCTTATCTCCAGTCCTTGTGTAAACACAATCTCATTCCTTGCACAGGCAGACACGAGATGTTGCCCTGATGAGATTCTTCATGGACATCTGTTTCCCCTGCACAAAGAAGCATGAAATTTGTCTCTGTTTAGGAAAGCAGAGCTGGTGATGGGTGCTAAGTCCCAGGAAGAGGTAGCCCAGGGGTTCCCTGCAGCCCTGAGGTGGAAGGATTTGAGTCTGCTGACCCCTGGGTTGGAAAATGAAACAGACTGAAAGAGTCCCTGCCCTCACCTCAGAGTGGGGGTCTGTGTGTGAGTAGTAGTAGTAGTAGTAGTAGTAGCAGTAGTAGTAGTAGTAGTAGTAGTAGCAGCAGCAGCAGCAGCAGCAGTAGCAGTAGCAGCAGCAGCAGTAGCAGTAGCAGCAGCAGCAGTAGCAGCAGCAGCAGCAGCAGCAGCAGTAGTAGTAGTAGTAGTAGTAGTAGTAGTAGTAGTAGTAGTAGTGGTGGTGGTGGTGGTGGTGGTGGTGGTGGTGGTAGTGGTAGTGGTAGTGGTAGTGGTGGTGGTGGTGGTGGTGGTGTAGTGATAGTAATGGTGGTAGAAGTGGTGGTAGTAGTGGTGGTAGTAGTGGTGGTAGTAGTTGTAGTAGTAGAAGTTGGGTGGATTTTTGTCCTTGTTTGTGGATTTTGTGGTGATCCTCAGAGATCCTGGGTTGATTCACATCAACCTACATTTTGTTTGTTTGTTTGACTTGGTTTTGAGACCACACCCAGTGGTGCTCAGGACTTAATCCTGTTCTGTACTCAGGAATCACTCCTAGTGGTGCGTGAGGGACCATATGGGTTGCCAGGAATTGAACTCTGTTTTACTGTGTGCAAGGCAAGTGCCCTGCCTGCTGTGCTATCTCTCTACCCTCTACCCATGTTTCTAAATTGCAACTTGAGCTCCAAAAAATGATTTCCAAAATTAACTCTTAACTCATTCTCTAAAAACGTGCAGAAACAATAGTGTATAGAAAACAGGGACTTCCTTTATTGGCATGAAACAACAAAAAATTAGGAAATGGTCTAATCAGCACAAGTTTCAAGGAGAGGCCTGGTTTTATGTTGGGTAAAGCTAGGGTGACAGACTAGTCTGCATGTATTTATTATTTTATCAGAAAACTTCCAAGCAACCCAACTCCGGGAAGACCTGGGCCCTTTGCACCAGGAGCCACAACTGGCCTCACACTGTCAGAGGCTGAGCCTCGATCAGAAGGTTTGAACTCTCTCTTCAAAATTCTTTTCAACTTTCCCTTATGGTACTTGTTGTCTATCGGTCTTGTTCAAAATTCTTTTCAACTTTCCCTTATGGTACTTGTTGTCTATCGGTCTTGTGCCAATATTTAGCCTTAGATGGAGTTTACCACCCACTTTGGGCCGCATAAACTCAGCACTCCCTGTAATCCACTGACCACGAGGCATCTGGGAGGGAGGGGGTGACTTCCAGCCTGGTTCCGCCATCCCAATAGAGCCTCGGAAGAATCCAGAGGAACCCCGCACCATGTTCACAGCTTTTTTCATCATCTGAACCCCACAGCTTGTCAGAGCTTCACCCAAGAGAGAAAGCTGATCTCAAGCTTGGCTTGTCAGAGACCCACCCTACTGAGAAACCTATTTCAAGCCCAGGTATGCATAAACCAGAGACACTGATAGCAGCTCTTCCCATTGTGCATGGCCATATTATGCCACGCTGGTTCATCTCTAAATTACCAAGAGCATACCACTCACCCCTCTCAGAGAGCACACAAGTTACCTAGAGTATCCTTCCCACACAGCAGAGCCTGGCAAGCTGTCTGTCACATATTTGATATGCCAAAACCAGTAAAAACAATGGATCTCATCCCCCTGACCCTGAAAGAGCCCTAAAAACAGCAGCACTAAGAAGGACAAGCAAGGAGAGACTGATAAAAATCTCAGGGTCAAACTAGGCTGCCAAAACAAAGAAGGACTAAAGTGACTGTCTGTACTTTCAACTCACGTATGCTGGCATCAGAAGCATACATCGAGAACCTGATGGTGCAAGAGCAAAAGATCAAGTATGACATCATTGGTCTGACTGAGACAAGAAGGTGTCAATCACATCACGCCATTTTCGACACAGGAGAAGAACTGTTCCTTGGAATATGCAATGAAAGAGGCATATTCCAGTGGTGTCGGTGTCCTTGTCAACACAAACCTACTCATAAGCATTGATTCATTTGAGTACCTAACAAACCGCATAAACTCAGCACTCCCTGTAATCCACTGACCACGAGGCATCTGGGAGGGAGGGTGACTTCCAGACATCTATTCAGATGATTACACTTGAATAGATGTGGCTCACTGCCTGCAGTTTCTATCTTTGTTGTCTATGCACGAACATCCACATATAAGGAAGAAGAAATTGAGAAATTCTATGTGGAACTGGAGGAGTTCTATAAAGAAGATCACACCTTATACAAGATCATAGCTGGTGATTTTTTATTATTATTATTATTATTGTTTTTGCTTTTGGGGTCACACCCGGCAATGCTCAGGGGTTTCTCCTGGCTCTGCACTCAGAAATTGCTCCTGGAGGTGCTCGGGAGACCATATTTTATGCTGGGAATCAAACCCCAGCTGGCATGGGCTGGACCTGTGCAAGGTAAATGCCCTACCCGCTGGACTATAGCTCCGACCCTATAGTCGGTGATTTTTTTATTTATTTATTTTTTTAAATTTAATTTTATTATTTTCCCCCCCAAATATTATTACACCATTTTAGACATACAATTGAAAGATGCTCATGTAGTTTTGGTTCTACAGTGTTCCAACACGCATCCCTCCACCCAAACCCATCTCCCATCACCAATGTCCCCACCTCCCTCCCCCTCCCGCACCTCAACTACTTGGCAGATTCTGTATGTCATTTCTTTCCTCTTTATATCTCCTTCCCACCAAACTTTCCTGCTCTTCGTGGAATACAGTGCATTAAAAGACATTACTGTTTCACTATTTTAGTGGACCTGGGCGCAACCTGGGCTCGAACTGGTTTTGCTCTGTTGATCTGGTCGTGAGGCAGTTTCCCAGCGTCCGGACAGTGAAAATGGTGGCTAGTGTGATGGGCGAGTTTCATCTGGCTGCTTCCGGGACCCCCAGAGGCGATGGGCCAACACCCAAAACCCATCTGCCCTCCTCGGGATCCCATCGTCAGCTGGGCTCGGCGAGAGCCGAGTTCCAGCCTCCCCAGCCACTTGTGAAGCTCTGCATGCTGGCCCCCGGGCAGCTCCTGGGCGGGGCCACCAGGCTCGACAAAATGGAGAGGGGAATGGCTAAACCCTGACTCCATCTGGATAGTCGGTGATTTTAATGCCAAGATAGAACCAAGAAGATCAGCCAAAGAACTTCACATTGGGACCCATGGCCTAGAATGGAACAAACAGGGTGAGAGACTATTTGAGTTCATCATATAAATCCTTTGCCTACATTCAATGCTCAGTTCTAGTCTAGTTTACTGTTTCCAACAATTAGTAGAAAACTGGTATATATTTATATCCCACAAATGAATTAGGCATATTTTTAAATAGTTTAGTTTTGTTGAGGGAACTTTGTTTTTTATTTTAACAACCACAAGTGACCAACAGCTCCTTTTTTGGTTTTGGTTTTGTTGAGGTTTTGGGGTCATACCCTGCAGTGCTCCAGGCTCACTCCTGACTCTGGGATCAGCCCTTTGAATTACCTGCCCCCTTTCCACATTTATGAGCTACCTGGAATAGCCTGTTTATAATGAAACTAGAATGGTGCTTGGCAGGAACACTGGAAGTAAGGGAGAAGCAGAAATTACTGTTTAGCAGAGCAAAGAGTTTGTGTTTGGGATGATGAAAAAGTCCTGGAGCTAGAATACAAACAGAATCCTACTATTTGGATGGTTTATATAGACTTCATGTTATGAATATTTCGGTAGTATTCCACATCCGGACTCCCCTCTCCTCAGAGCTCCATCCAGCAGAAGAGCTGATCACAGCCCAGCGTGCATAGCCACTTTGCTTCGAATTTTGATGTGACTACAAGAGAATCCCACCCGCATGGCAGAGCCTGGCAAGCTACCCATGTTGTATTTGACATGCCAAATACCAGTAACAATTATGGACCTCATTCCCATGACTTGATTAAATAGTTTGAGGCTCTTTATGTTCCTGGAGTGGGCAGATGCCCTTGGGCTATCTCACATGTGACAGGACGTATTGAGATGTTACTGGTGCCCACTCGAGTTAATCGATGATCTACGGGAAGACAGCGACAGTGACAGTGACATGTCAACCAAGACCATTCATGGTAACTCACAGTTCCAGAAGGCTGAATCTAAACATTGGACTTGGGAATCTCCTGGTGGACAGTTCCACAGTGAAATTGACCACATCATATTCAATTGACAGTTTTGCCTGACTGATGTCACTGTCGTCCCAAAATTTCAAACAGGATTAAACAAGCATCTTCTTCGTGAAAATTCTACTTCACAGAACAGGGGAAAAGGGCTGCAAAGTTTAAGAAGGAAACTCCCAGAATGACCACCAACTGGGAACTCTTTGGCACCATTGCGCCAACATGGAAAGATGCCATCATTGAAGACATTGACAAAGAATACAGCCAACTGGTTTAGCACCTCCATGATTGTGTGAAGAATGCCAAGAGAGAGAAAGTCACAAAAGGACGCATGTCTTCAAAAACTCTTGAGCTCAATCGCCAATGTGGCAAAGCACAAGCCTCAGGCAACCATAAGCTAAAGGCCAAGCTTGCAAAGCAGTGCAGAGAAGTGATAAAGGAAGACCTCAAAGAGAGAAGAGGCCAATGCAGCAGGCAGAAGTCGGGAAAAGCATTCGCAACATCC
Source organism: Cryptotis parvus (assembly GCA_021461705.1). Classification (NCBI taxonomy): domain Eukaryota; kingdom Metazoa; phylum Chordata; class Mammalia; order Eulipotyphla; family Soricidae; genus Cryptotis; species Cryptotis parvus. The sequence continues at coordinate 23,163 of JAJIBD010003440.1, read as the reverse complement.
ACCTGTCCTTTGCCAACTATAATACCAAGATGACTACCCTCCGACACCCTGATGGATCTATCACGTCTTCCAGAAAGGCAATGGAGAAGACTATCCATTACTTCTACTCGGATCTCTTTGATAGCCACGTCCACCTGCCTACATACCAAATTCCGCAGGATGGATATGTCGTTCCCAAAGGTCTCCCTACTGAAATCCAACATGCCATTTCATCGGTAAAGAAGCAAACAGCACCCAGCCCAGACAAAGTCAGACCCAAACACCTCAAGAATCTGCCATAAATACTCATCAATACTCTGGCTTTCTCTCTCAGTGTTCCTCGCACAATCATGAAGATCATGGAGGTGCTGAATCAGTCAGTTGTACATCAATACAATCATCAATACAGTAGCTCAGCTCTTCACACGCTACCTGTCTGAATTCAAGGTTCCCTCCCAATGGAAAACCAGCAGGACAGTTCTACTGTTCAAGAAGGGAGACATCCACGACATTACCAACTATCATCCAATCTGCCTGTTGTTCATCATCTACAAGCTGTTCACTCTAGTCATCCCAAACAGGATTGGCAGAACATTAGGTGAAGGACAACCATGCGAGCAAGTTGGGTTCTGAAAAGGATTCAGTACAATCAACCATATCCACACGGTAACCAAGTTCATTGAGGTTTGTAGGGAGTTCAAGATGCCGCTCTGTCTAATGTTCATTGATTTAAAGAAAGCCTTTGATTCTGCTGAGACTGAAGTGGTCATCAAAGCCCTAGCCAAACAGGGCATCCACACTCAATACATCAAGATCCTTTGTGAGCTGTATTATGGATTCACCACCAGGATCTCACCATTCTACATGGAAGTCATCATTGATATCAAAAGAGGGGTTCGGCAGGGTGATACCATTTCACCCAAACTCTTCAGCGCCACCCTCAAGAATGTCATGTAACAACTAGAATGGGAAGGAAAGGGAGTGAAGATAGATGGTTGGCAACTACACCACCTCCGCTTCGCTGACGACATTGTTCTAATAACACCAAACATTAGCCAAGCGGCACAAATGCTGGCTGACTTTGACTGTGAATGTGGAAAGGTAGGTCTACAGCTGAATCTCAACAAAATGATGTTTATGAAAAATGAACTAGTTCCAAATACCCCTTTAACTCTCAACAGAACAAACATCTCTGAATGCAGCAGTTATGTGTACTTATGTGGAGAACTCAACATGACAAACGACCTAGCACCTGAGCTGCACAGGAGGAAGAGAGTGGCATGGAATGCCTTCAAGAACTTCGAAGAAATAGCTAAAAGGACAAAGAACCTCCGGCTCCAGGAACATCTCTTCGACTCTACTGTTCTCCCTGCATTAACATACACCTCAGAGACTTGGGCCCTATGAAAGAAGGATGAGAACACTATCCAGGTATCCCAAAGAGGAACGAAAAGAGCTATCCTTGGAATATCACATCTCACTCAAGTGAGAGAAGGAATCCAGAGTTCCGACCTCCACTGATGATCGAATCAGTGATGCTGTCTCATTTGCCAAGGCATCGAAAATCAGATGGGCTGGACATGTAATGCGACTTGGAGAAGGCCACTAGACTAGAGTCGTTACCGACTGGATCCCATGGGATGTCAAAAGATCATGTGGCCTCCCACCTACAAGATCTTCAGACTTCTTCATCAAGACCCTGACCAAACAGTTTGAGGCTCTTCGTATTCCTGCAAGCAGATGCATTGGGCTACACTGGCACATGACAGGGACAAATGGAAACATTACTGGTGCCCGCTCAGGATGTCAAATGATCAAGTGATCAGGAAACTCATGCATATCTGTGAGGGGGTATAGCAAATGCTGTTGCGGAACAAACACTGAACATACACTTATGGACAGAAGAGAGCTGAGGAAGGTCACCGGGGTGTGTTTTAGTATGGTGGCAAGGAAAAAAGTGCCTAAAAGTTGAGGTGGGGCTCCACAGTGCAGTCTCCACTCACCCTCCCTGCCCGTCCAGGGTTCAGGATCTTATTAGGACAAAGATATTCCTTAGTCAGTTTTGGTCTGACCAAAGGCAAGAGAATGCCATGAGGCGGCGTCTCTCAAAGAGCGGCTGTCACGTCCTTCAAGTTACAAGCCTTGTCTGTACCAGGCCGGTGTGTTTTCACTTCCTTTACCCCAGAGAGAACATTTTAATTTGGGGTTGGGGGGGTACTGAAGAGAAATGCATGTAGCTACAAAGAGCTTTGCTTTTTCTTTAATACTCCAAAGGTAGCTTGCCTCTTACAGGGGCTGTGCCTCTCTCCCTCTTTCTTCCCCTCCCACCTCCAAACCTGCTATCACCTCTGTCCCTGTCTCGTTGAGTCAGACGCATGTAGGCAGAAAACTCTTTCATTTTTATGGGACATAGAGATAGTACAGCACGTGGCTGAGCTGGTTTCTAGCCTGGCACCTCATATGATCTCCAGAGTCCCTCAAGAGTGATCCACAAGCACAGGTCCAGAAGGAAATCCTCACCACTGTGAGGTGTGACTCAAAAAGCAAAAAACAAAACAGAATTTTTTATAGTTCTTATTTATAATCTGTTCAACACATACATACATACATACACACACACACTGCAGCTAACATTACTGTTCATTCACTATGTGATGAACAGGCTAAGCTGGTTATAGAATTATAGGAAAACTTATTTTTTCCCATAGTCGGCAGAATTGCTGAATTAAGGGAACCCAGAGTTTACAGCAGATAGAACAGGGGTTGAAGGGTCCAAGCCCCAGCCCTGTCAGATTATGATGATGATGATGATGATGATGATGATGATGAAGACGATGATAATGTTTTAATAGCTAACACTTATTCCTTTTACCTTCATATGTACAGCTCATCCCAGTCACTTGTTACCTCCCTTAGTCTCTCTTTAACCCTTAAAATAATGATTATTATCTTCATCTAACAGGTGAAAAATCTGGTGCTTAGAAATATTGGCTTCCCCGTCCATGCACCCCACAGCCCCAGCTAGTCATGGCTAGAGGTCAGATTTGGCTCCTGGCACCCCAGCTCCCTACCCACAGGCTGTCCCTCTTTTCTCCCCTCTTTTCTCTTTTCTATTTTGGGTTATTTTGACCCGTTCACTCCCTCTCTCTGGGCTTCCTCATCCTCAACTCTGGAGGCAGGGGACAGACAGATGGTGTCATTACTAAGGTCCCTGTTCTAACTCTCTTTCCTCCAGATTAGCAGTAATACCAAATAGTAATCCCGCCTGTTTGCACAGCCTTTTACAGTTCATAAAGCCCTTACCCAGTCTTCTCATTAAGTTGATTGCCTTGGAAACAAGATTTGCCTACATGGTGAGACCAGCTCCCCAGAGCCACTGCTCCAGGGAGATGTCAGCAGGAGGCGCGGGGGCAGAGCAGGCCTGCCTGTGTTTACCCAGAGTCCTAAGAGGCCCCGCTTGTCCTTCCAACTCAGCATCCTTCCCTCCAACTCAGAGGCGGAGGTTCCAAAGGAGAGTGGATAGACCAGTGAAGTCACTCCCTTGCACAATCTGAGCGGGGCAGGGCTGGGGACTGTGCAGGGCAGGACTCTAAGAAACACGGAGTTCTGGGGGAGAAATAAAATCAACAGCTCTGGGAGCCTGGGGGCTGCAGGAAGGAACAGGGCATCCATCACGTCTGTGGAGCTCACTTGATCTTATTTGCAACAGACTGAATGTGTCTTGTGGGAACTCATGATCTTATGGTGCTAGACACTGGAAAAAAATGGCAACTCCAGGGCCAGAAAGACGATACATCCGGTAGGGCATTTGCCTTGCATGCGGGGAATGGTTCAATCCCGGCATCCCATATAGTCCCCAAGGACCACCAGAGGTAATTCCTGAGTATAGAATCAGGAGTAGCCCCTGAGCATTGTCAGGTGTGATTCAAAGGAAAAAAAGGAGTTTCCAATGGGGAGTTCCAGATCCTCTAACAACACAGCATGGCATTGTTTTGCCCCAGAAGTTCTCGCTGAGCCTCAGCTTCTACACCAACCAAGTAGAGTTAGCAATAGCCCATCTTTCTCCTCACCTTCATAGCCCACCATATCCTGTAGATGATGCCCCGTTTCACACATATACCAGAGACTGCTGCTCTCCTTGCACCATTGTGCCCACTGCTGTCTCTGCCTGGGACATCCTGTCCTCTTGGAAATTTCAAAAATACCCAATGAGAGAGAGAGACAGACAGACACACACACAGAGCAATAGATAGAGAGAAGGAGAGAGAGAAGAAAATTGCTGGGCACAGAGGCAGGCTGGGGGGTGAGAGGTGGTGGGAGGGAAACTGGGGTCATTGGTGGTGGGAAATGTACCCTGGTGGAGGGATTGGGTGTTGGAACATTTAAAGCCAGAAGACCGATCATGATCAGCCTGTAACTGTATATTTCACCGTGACCCAACAAAAAATAAAAATAAACAAAATGCACAGAGACTCCAGCCTGTGCCTAGTGTAGTCTAGGGATTAGCAGGAGGTGAATCCACATTTTCTCCATGAGGACATTTTGCAAGAGCTAAGCTTTGCCCCTCTTCTGGTTTCCTCCACCTTCTCTCTTCATGAGCACGTTTCTTGTCTCCCACTCATCAGCAGATGTCTCATGTGCAGGAACAGTGCAGGACACAGAGACCAAGTGTCCAGTAAACATTAGTAAAAGTGAAAAACAAGTTGATTAAGAAAGGTATTATTATCTTCATTTTCATAATGACTGTCAGATTCTGAAAATTCCCAAACAACTTTGCAAACTGGAATCTTAAGCAACTTGCCCAATTACAAGAGGCCCCAGGCAGCCTCTTTCCTCTAACCAGGATCAGTTGTCCACAGACCACAAGCCTTCTAGAGATGGAAGGAAAAATGCTCAATTCTAAATCTAAATGCACATTTCACAGCATTTCAGACACCAGAACACATTTTTTCTTTTTCTGACCTAATCACCTATTAAATTGACTTACCAATTTACAGCATTGTAGAGTTTCAGGGTTATGGCTTCGTGCTGCTTCTTCTTCTTTTTCTTTTTCTTTTTTTTTTACTTTTGGGGTCACACCTAGCGATGATCAGGTGGTGTTGCTCCTGGCTCTGCACTCAGGAATTACTCCTGGTTCACGCAGCAGACCAGACTATCACAGCCCGGATCATTGACACCCACCCTGCAGCAGTTTTTTTTTTTCAATCCGGCCCAGGTATGCTGAAGCAGAGACGGCTCAGACATGGGGCAGAGCTGCTACTTGCTCTCCCTGTGCCCAGCTGCTCATGAGGCGCACGGGAGGCATGGTGGTTTCTAGCCCTGGCCTGCCACCCCAGCAGAGCCTCACAACAAGCCAGGCGATGCCCCCCTCTGACTCCATGGAGGCCACCATTTTCCACATCCAGACTTCTTTCTCGTCACAACTCCACCCAGCAGACCAGATTATCACAGCCTGGCTTGTGCAGTCGCTATCGGCCGCGTGGTTTATCAATAATTGCTTTATTTAGAGGTGACTACAAGAGTATGCCACCCACACGGCAATTTTGGCAAGCTGCTTGTGTCGTATTTGATATGTCAAATCCAGTAACATTTATATTAGGTCATTCCCATGACCTAATATAATGGTTTGAGGCTCTTTATGTTCCTGGAGAAAGCAGATGCCTTTGGGTTCTACTAGCATGAGACAGGGCGTATGGAGATATTACTGGTGCCCGCTCTAGCAAATAGATGATCAACGGGAAGATAGTGATAGGTGCTCAGGGAACCATATGGGATGCCGGGATCGAACCTGGGTTGGCCCCATGCAAGGCAGACACCCTACCTGTTGTACTATTATTTCAGCCTCAACTTTATACTTCTAAGCATATGTTTTATCCACCAAAGTTCCGCTGTGAGCGCACCACCCAAAGGACCCTTCTGCCCTCCCCCCATTGACTTTCCCTTTCATTTACCATCAAGTGTAGGCACTTTTGTTTGTTGTCAATTTCTTTAGTTACTTGTATGAGTGAACCCATCCAGTCATAATCACTTAGCATAATCCCCTCAAATTCTGTTTATTTGGTCTCGATTGATAAATTTCTATATTTTTAATGGTAGATTAATATCCTGGTGAGTATATTCACCACAGCTTCTTTGTTTTTGGTTTGGGGGCCTCACCACATGGTGCCCATTTTTCAGGTCACACTCAAAAGTGCTCAAGGTTCACTGTTGGTAGGATACTCAGGGGACCATAGGCAGCACCAGGGAACAAACCAGGGTTGGTCAAATGCAATGCAAGCACCTTCCCTCTGTGCTCGCTCTCTGGCCTTCACTATTGCTTCTTTACTCATTCAACTATTGAAGGGTGTTTGGCTTAGGCCATATGCTTTGAACAAAGGGGGACTGAGAAGAAAGTGTCTTCCCTTTCTTCAGTGGCACCTAAAATATTGGTGATGTGCCTTAAAATCAAGCTAAATTTTTATGTGAGTTTTCATAAATGGAAAAGCTACATGTGACCTACATTTGAAGCTAGTGATTAAAGACACTCTTATGCAAATGAATAATAGGATTAATAGTAAATACTGCTAATAATTATGCTGATTATAAATTATGTGTGCAGAGGAAAGCCATTGTGACACTTTATTTAACAAAACTTGACTTCATATTCCATTACTGTTTGGAAACAATTCTGAATTGGAATTCAGGAAGATGTTCAAAGCGTGGAGCACGTATTTGTATGTGGGAGCCCTGGGGGGTGATCCCAGAACCACCTAGTGCCCCAAGCACCACAAAGAGTGGCTCCGAACTCCAAGTCAGAAGTTGAACCTGAGAAATCCAGGTGTGGTCCTGAAACCCAAACAAAACAACTTTGAGTTGATAGCCACTCTGGGTGTGTGAGGACTGTCTGAATATAATAGACTTCCAGGGGCTCTTCTCTTCATAGCTGAGGTTTTTTTTTACTTTCATTCATTTTATGTTATGAAATCACTGTGATTTACAAATGTATTCATAGTTGGGTTTTAAACATACAATGTTCTATCACAATCCCATCACCAGTGTTCAACTTCCCTCCACCAGTGTTCCCAGATACCCTCTCCCACCCCAGCCCTACCCCAGTCTGCCTTCTTGACAGTCATCTTCTTCTTAAGCTTGTTTATTTAAGTTTGAGTCTCATGATGTGAGTGTTGCTGATTCCGTGGTTTGAATATTTAGCTCTATCATTTCTTAACCCCACTGACACTGATGTACATTGGTCTTTGCTTCTGTTGCTTCTCCTCTATCTCTTCTTCCCTCACTCTCCACTCATTATCTTTCCTTCTCTTCCCTATACTCTGGGACCATGGATGATCAAGGCACCCCTCCTTTAAGCCACTGCATTTCCTCATCCAATTACTCTAAATACCACATATAAGTAAAACTCTCCCTTGTTTGTCCTTTTCTTCTGGCTTACTTCATTTAACATAAACCCAGGGGACCTCTGAAGACAGGACCAGTTCCTCCCCATCTCATAACCAAGTTTTAACTACTTTAAAAATATTTACTCTACTGTTATTTATTTTTTTGTTCTTTTTAAAGTTTACCTCCTAGAATTACTATCTGTTAAAGCCCTTGTATAAAAATAAAATTACTAATATGTTGTTACAGAAAAGGCATTGCGTGTTTATATTTTATTGGTGGTTACCTTCTACTTTACATTCCATTAAATGTGGTGTGCTACTTGGTTTACCAGTATTGTATAGTATAAGATGTTCTGTACTCCAGGAATTCCAAAATTTATAAATAAATCTGGAGTTAAATTTTTAACTGGATGGTGGTTTTGGGTCATGAGCGTGACTGCTTGGCCTTCTGGAGGTACAGGGGAATGGGGAAGGTGGCCCATCCCCAACTCCATGAAAGCCTGGAGTTTTCAGTTAAAACACCTGCATATCTGAGTTTTTTCAATGAATCAATTTCTGGATGGGGATCGTCAGAGCAGCGAAGTCCAGCCTTGAGCATGGTAGTGATTGTAGCATGTGGAAGTTTTTCAACTTCTGGGGCTGTATGGACGAGTGTTGGGTTCACCCTGTCCCCCTCTGGGGTGCCCCAGTAGACTCAGCCTGGTGCCAGATCCAGAAGTATCTCCGCCTCTAAGTTAGTTTGGTTTAATAAAAACTAGCCTCTAAGTTAGTTTTGTTTAATAAAAACTATCTTGCTTTGGGTCAGAGGGATAGTACAGCAGGTAGGACACTTGCTAGGCACACTCCCAACTAGGGTTCAATTCCCTCACCCTATAAGGTCCCCCAGCACTATCAGGAGAGAACCCTAATTGCAGAGCCAGGAGTAAGCCTGGAGCACCACGGATGTGGCTCATAAACCAAACCAAACAAAACAAAAACAACTATCTAGCTTCACAAAAAAAAAACTTCAAAAAATTTAAAAATAAAGACTAATTTATAAACTGGGTCATTTGGGTTTTCTGTTTGTGTTGGGCTTTTGGGGCATGCCCAGTGGTGCTCAGCAAATACTCCTGGTCCTGTGCTCAGGGGTCATTCCCCTCAGGGAATCATGTGGTACCAGGGATTGAACCCAGGTCATCAACATGCAAGACAAGCACCTTGACCCTGATTCTATCTCTCTGAAACTTAAACTGGGCCATTTTACTGCTTATAACACTAGGATAAATAGTTCTCTTGATGGCAGATATGTAAGCATGCTCTAGTATTCAGTAACACCATCACAATGGTGCTTTTCCTGACTGGTGTGTTGTCTTCAATAATTATAAGAAGCAACTTGCGTGAAACCGTCAGACCAGTACAACTGCATTTGTGTACTCATCATCTCAGGGTTGTTGGTAACCTGGGCATAAACCCCCCAAACAATCTTGCCTCCTGTGCGACAAGGCCCAGATGGCTCAGGTTCACCTCACTGACAGTTCCTTTGGTAATAACGCCTATGTGATACAATATGGGGGAAGAAATATTCTTTACAGTGAGTACTGATAGGTGAAAGGTGGCTTTCAGCTCAGGATGAGCTTCCTAAAATGTAACCAACTAACCCCATGGAGTCTTCATATGGAGGTGGATTCTAAGACGCCTTTAGCAACTATTCTCTTTCATGCTTTCTTTTGTTCTTTTCCTGTCTGAATAGTTTTCTTAGTACCTGTTCTTCCCTAGCAGGACCTTAAGGCAGGAGGACTCTTCATTTTGTTGCTTTTTGATTTATTTTTTTTTTTGTTTAATCATATTTGGAAAGTATAGGATTTGTCCTCCAGTGTGGCAGATACACAGGGGCTACTCCTAGTGGGTCTTTGCATCACTCTTTCTTTTCTTTAGTGTTTCTCTTTTCATGCATCTTGATAGTCTTTTTTTTTTGTTTTTGTTTTTTTTTTAGATTTTTTATTTTTTTTATTTTTTTAAGTATTTTATTATACCACCGTGAGATATACAAATAAAAAGATATACAATTAAAAAGTTCATGTTTGGGTTTTGGTCATACAGTGTTTCAGCACCCGTCCCTCCACCAGTGCCCATCTCCCACCACCAACATCCCCGGTTCCCTCCCCCTTCCCCAGCCCTGCTCCATGGCTAATATTTTCTCAGCATGGTGCTCTTTATGGTAAAGACTAATCATCTCATATAAGTTCTTTGAGCACTCATGAGTCCCTCATCATTTTCTCTCTCCCTCTTCCTCTCCCTTTATCTCTCTCACTCCTTTCTCTCACTCTCACTCTCTCTCTCTCTCTCTCTCTCTCTCTCTCTCTCTCTGCCATACCCAGTAGTGCCCAGGGACTATTCCTGACTCTGTGCTCAGGAGTGACCCCTCACCATGCTCAGGGGACCATATGTGGTGTTGGGAATCTGAACTAGGGTGGGCTGTGCTCAAGGCAACCACTTTAACCTCTGTACTTACTATCTCTCTGTTCCTCTTCCTTTTTAATCTTAAGAAAATCCATTCTAGACTCAATGTACTGTTTTGTGACAGCCACCAGAATACTAGAAATTTCTCAGTGTTCAGGTCTCTCACATAACTATCATTTTCTAAAACATCCAAAAGTTAGATACATAGATTATGACCTTTTATCTGTTAGTTTTCCAGTGTGCACTATTTTGTTTGTTTTGGGACCATACCTGCAATGCTCAAGGTTCACTGTATCACTGTATCACTGTCTTCCCGTTCATCATCGATTTGCTCGAGTGGGCACCAGTAACATCTCCATATGTCCTGTCTCATGCAAGTAGAGCCCAAGGGCACCTGCTTGCTCCAGGAACATAAAGAGCCTCAAACCATTCCATCAGGTCATGGGAATGAGTCTATAATTGTTACTAGTATTTGGCATATCAAATACAACAAGGTTCACTCCTGGTAATTCTTAGGGGGCCATACATGGTGCCAGGATTGAAAGTGGGTTGACTGCTTGCAAGGCAAGCAGTCCGTCCGTCCTTCCTTCCTTCCTTCCTTCCTTCCTTCCTTCCTTCCTTCCTTCCTTCCTTCCTTTCTTCCTTCCTTCCTTCCTTCCTTTCTTCCTTCCTTCCTTCCTTCCTTCCTTCCTTCCTTCCTTCCTTCCTTCCTTCCTTCCTTTCTTTCTTACACTATCTATCCTGTACTATCTTTCTTGCCCTTCAATGTGGCCTATCTTAAGAAAGAAATACTCTCTTACTTAGCCACAGAGCCATTAGCAAATGGCTAGAGGCATTAATGTGGTATAATACTTTCATCTAAGCCAACACCCATAGTCCAGCTTAACCCATTGTCCCCATGATGTGCTTTATGGGAATTTATTTTCTCTAGTCCAGAATCTATTTCAAGACAGTGCACTGAACATAACTGACACACCTTTTGGTTTTCTTTATCTTGGGTTGTTAATCAGGCTTTTGTTGTTTTTTGTTTTGCTACATGTTCAGTTTTCCCTAAGCTCAGGTTGGTTCTTTCTTGGTTTCTTTCTTGGTTTCTTTCTTGGTTTCTTGGTTTCTTGGTTTCTTTCTTTCTTTCTTTCTTTCTTTCTTTCTTTCTTTCTTTCTTTCTTTCTTTCTTTCTTTCTTTCTTTCTTTCTTTCTTTCTTTCTTTCTTTCTTTCTTTCTTTCTTTCTTTCTTTCTTTCTTTCTTTCTTTCTTTCTTTCTTTCTTTCTTTCTTTCTTTCTTTCTTTCTTTCTTTCTTTCTTTCTTTCTTTCTTTCTTTCTTTCTTTCTTTCTTTCTTTCTTTCTTTCTTTCTTTCTTTCTTTCTTTCTTTCTTTCTTTCTTTCTTTCTCCTTAGTTTCTTTTCTTTCTTTCTCCTTAGTTTCTTTTCTTCCTTTCTTAGTTTCTTAATTAGGTAACACTGGTTTATGAGAGTGTAAATGCTGATATGTTTTGGGGACACAATGTCACCTTACCATATTTAACACCAAAGTGCCAATATTCCTCCAGCACAGCCTTTTGGACCCTTTCAGAGGGTTAAGTGCTATAAACTTCTATATTAATTGAGACTCATCCTTTGTTCTCGGAGTTATGGCTTTGTTCTCATTAGATTTCTTTATATGCCACCTATGAGAGATTTGCTCTTCCTATTTTGCCCAATCTGACACCAGCCCATTCTGTGTTGTAGCAAAAGGCAAGATTGTGTCCTTTCTAATCACTGGTAATTTCAGTAGTTTGGGATGTTCAATACATTTGGATAATGTATTTTTTGTGGGAATATTACATGATGTTGCTCGTGTCTCTATCCTTCACTGCTGGGACACACAACAACACTTGCCCCTGAGGGTAATATTCACTTTTATCACTTAATTATCATTTGGCCCTCTTTTTTATTGTAGGTAACTAATAAATAATTTATTGGTAACTAATAAATTACTCCATTGGTAACTAATAAATAATTTTAGGAAAGATGGTATAGAATGATGCCCATTCCTATTCCTTGTCAGACATCTTTCTGACCTCCCATTCAGGGTCTGTTGATGAATTCTACTTGAATTAATTCTCCTTTATAATTGCAAAATGGGGATTTTTCTAATGCAATAATTTCTTTTCTATTCATCACTTTCAAGGAAGAAATTCTTTCTTATTTATTCATTATAAGCATGGATTGTAGAGTCTTATTTGATTCAAAGGGTAACTAACTCTTATAGTCCATTTTTTATTAAATATTTTATTATACCACCGTGAGATATACAATTACAATGTTGTTCATGTTAAGAGGTTTCGGTCACATAGTGTTCCAGCACCCTGCCCCTCCACCTGTGCCCCTCCGCCCCTCACCTTATTTCCCACCACCAATGTCCCCAATTCCCTCCCCCTCCCATAGCCTGCCTAAATGGCAGGTTCTTTATCTCTTTTCTCTCTCCCTCTCTCTCTTTTTTCCTTCTCTTATACATTGTGAGTTGCACTACATACACTTAGAGGCCATCACTGTATCACTGTATCACTGTCTTCCCGTTCATCTTCGATTTGCTCGAGCAGGCACCAGTAACATCTCCATATGACCTGTCTCATGCAAGTAGAGCCCAAGGGAACCTGCTTACTCCAGGAACATAAAGAGCCTCAAACCATTTCATCAGGTCATGAGAATGAGGTCTATAATTGTTACTGGTATCTGGCATATCAAATACGACATGGGTAGCTTGCCAGGCTCTGCCGTGCAGGTAGCATACTCTGGTAGTCATCTCAAAATCCAGCATTTATTGATGAGCGAGTCGGGCTGTGATAGGCTGGTCTGCTGGGTGGAGTTCTGACAAGGAGGAAGTCCGGATGTGGAAAATGGAGGTCCTCATGGAGTGAGGGGTCGTCTGGCTTGTTGTGAGGCTCTGCTGGGGTGGTGGGCCAGGGCTAAAACCTGCCATCCCTCCCGGGCACCTCATGAGCGGCTGGGCACAGTGAGAGTCAGTAGCAGCTCTGCCCCATGTCTGTCTCTCCAATGAGGCCATCATGTGCATTTTTTTGCCTGTATTTAATGCTCAGTTCTAGGTTGGTATGAGCCCTTTTGTTATATTCCATTTTTATCTTGATGCTCAAAACAGCATCAGTCTGGGGTCGGAGCGACAGCACAATGGGTAGGTTTGGGCTGACCTGCAGATGACTGGGTTCCATCCCTGGCATCCCATATGGTCCCCGAGCACTGCCAGGAGTAATTCCTGAGTGCAGAGCCAGGAATAACCCCTGAGCATCGCTGGGTGTGGCCCAAAAAGGAAGAAAAAACAACAACATAGGTCTAACCAGTAGGAGCCCATACTAGCTGACTTAGGGGGCTTTTGCTCTTTCCAATTTGCCATGTCCCATAATTTTCTTCCAAACCCACCCACCATCATTTCATGGTATTTTTTTTTTGCTTTTTGGGTCACACCCAGTGATGTTCAGGAGTTACTCCTGACTCTGCACTCAGGAATTACCACTGTAGGTGCTCAGGGGATACTGGAAATCGAACCCCGGTGTGCCACATGCAAGGCAAATGCCTTACCTGCTGTACTATCACTCCAGCCCCTTCATGTCTTTCTTTTTAGCATAGCAAGATATTCTGGACAACCTTGTTCCTTTATTCCCTAGATTTTGAATTACTTATTCCTCCAAAGGGACCTGCAGCTTTAGTGGATAAACACACTTAGAAATCAAGATCTGAGTATGTGGAGAGGTTTCATTTGTCTTCTTTTCAGTTATTCATAGCTTCTATTTTAAAGCACAGACATGCTTCATTTTCATAAGAAAAAACTAACAGCATTCATCTTTAAGTGATATTTAAAGGGAAGAAAAACAATTCAAAAGAAAATGGCATGTTCGAATACCCTCAGCAGCTAAAATGCTTGGACACATGAAGACAGTTTTCATTCACAAACTCTGCCCAATTCCAAAGGATGGAGCTCCAAGGGGTGGGAACAGGAGGGAGGTTCTGGGTAGCATTCAGGCATTGTGTATGTGAGATCTCAGACCCTGTGCCTGATACCCCAAGTATTTTTTTTAATCAAAATTAAAACAAGGTGGAGCTTCACAGGTCTGTGTGGGGCTGACTTCTGTCTTCAAAGGGTTTGGGGGACTGGGAACGGTAAGCTGTGCTCATCCTGCACATAGCCACCTCCAGTTTGAGGCCCAGCACTGCATAAGCACCACCAGGAGTGATTCCCTTAACAAAGAATCAGGAGACAGCCCTGAACACAGCCTGGTGTGTTTCAAAAAGTAGGAGGAATGGGAGAAGGGGCCAGATAGTACAGTGGGTAGGGCACTTCCTTGTCTTGCTTGCAGCCAAGCTGGGTTTGATCTCCAGTAACCCATATAGTCTTCAAGGACTGCCAGGAGAGATCCCTGAGCAGCATCAGGAGTAAGCCCTGAGCACAGCTTGGTGAGGCCCAAAAAATCACTATGGGGGGAAGCGAGTGGCAAGGAGGCTCCCTAACAGAGCAGTAGACAACCCATGCGGAGCCTGGGAGGCGGCAGCCAGGCGGCAAGCAGAGCAAGAATCCACCCAAACCAGCTGCGCACAGGAGCCGAGAGCTCCCCACCCAACCCTTGAATTTCTGCAGAAACTAGGTCAGCCGACTGGCACCCCCACAACCTCCACTCCACCACCCAGACACCCAGACACACCCAACCCCGTTCTGGAAACACAAGGGCTAGAAGAAAGGGCTTGTTACCAAGACACTGAGACTGCTCCCATCCACGGAGCTTTGGGGATCAATTGTGAATAGGTCATCAATGCCACCACCCCCTACCTTTTATCCAGAGCCACAACTGGGCCCCTATCAGACCTGCAGGGAACCTGACCTGGAGCCCAAGGACCATGAGTGAAGGATTGTTTTTGATCCACCCTGCTTCAGGAATTATTCAAGAGTCTCTCGAGCACAGCAGCAGTTCCTAAGGGCAGCCTTGCTGTGCCAGGGCAGGAAGCCATGAAGGCACGGCAGCCACCATCCAGGAGCCTGGATGCAGCAGCTCTCTCTAGCTCCTCCCAGAAGGAATGTGTGTGCAGACACTCTCCTGGGTTGTTTCTCTCTCGTGCTGGGAACGCTCTCTTCAGTGCCCATATGCAGACCTCCTCCTGTGAACACCTTCACTCCAGCCTCTCCACAATTCCTGGCTCTCTTCCAGTTTCTCTGCTGTCCCATACGTTTGTCATCAGATGTCTCCTTGCCCTCTGTGAGCTTAAAAGGGCAAAGACTACTTGGAGGAGGTTTGGGGAGCTCCCAAGTGGCGCTCAGGAGGTCTGGGCCCCACTGCTAATCCCAGCCAGTCGGGTCATTGGTTCAGCTGAGGGGGGCCACAGATATAGTGCTGCTCAAGCACCCGCACTGCCGGGAACACCAAGGCCACCCCACCCCAGTGCCAGGGGCCTCCAGCTGCATCTTGCATGCTTTACTATTTTTTCTTTTTTGGGTGGATCAAAAACAAACCTGGCGACGCTCAGGGGGCATTCCTGGATCTTCACTCAGGAATTACTCCTGGCAGAGCTCCGGGGACCATATGGGATGCTGGGGAGAGAACCCGGGGTCGGCTGCATGCAAGGCAAATCGCTACCCACTGTGCTACCGCTCCGGCCCCTGCTTCACTATTCTTTTATATATATGCTTGATTTGGGACCACACCTGTCAGAGCTCAGAGGTTAGTTTACAACTCTATGCTCAAGCATCACTCCCAGAGCTGCTCTGGGGACCCTGTAGTACCAAGATTGAACATGGTCTTCTGCACGCAAAGCATGTGCTCTGCCTGCTGACTTATCTCTCCAGATAGTGCTAAACCTGCCTCTGGGCTCTTGTAGTCTCAGCAACTACAGTGATTGCCAGTCACCAATCACAGTGACTGGCAACAGAAATTCTCTAAAAAGTCGAGCAAGGGCAGGAGTGAAAGAACAGCAGAGAGGGCGTTTGCCTTGCATGCGCCAAGCTCAGGTTTGAGCCCTGGCTTCCCATAAGGTCCCTTGAGCACCACCAGGATTAATTCCTGAGTGCAGAGCCAGAAATAACCCCTGAACATCACCAGGTGTGACCAAAAAAGCAGGGGAAAAAAGTGAATGAATGAGCGAATGATGAATGAGGGATGAATGGATGCAATGGAAAGACGAGAGAGGATAGAGTACAGGGTGTCAGAGGCGGTTGGGGTTCTAGAACTTTTCCAACGGAGTGGTCACTGGTCTGTACCATCTTCCTGCCCCCAGCACTGTCTCCTCACACTGTTCTGCCCTTCCCCACTGTATTTCTCAGCACCTGCCTTGTCTTTTGTCATTCCTAATCTCTGTCCTCTCATCATTGCCACCTTCCCTCAATTGCTCTGTCACTGTAGAAGCAGCTGCCTTCTTTTTTTTTAATTTTTTTATTTTTACAATTACAAAGATATACAATTAAAAAGTTCACATTTGGGTTTTGGTCATACAGTGTTCCAGCACCCGTCCCTCCACCAGCAGCTCAATCCCCAGCCTGGAGAAACTGTTTACAGAACAAGTTAATGCATCTTTGTTCCTTAAGTAGCCTGACTTTGCCCTCAAGCATTTGCTTTTGCAAACTTACAGGTGACATTATGTTTAAGATGGTCCCTTCCTAACGGCCTCTGAGGGTTGGCAATGACATTTGGATCTTCCTCCTTTGCTCTTCTCCCAGTTCATTTAGTTGTGTCCCTTCCTTTTTTCACCTCAATAAAAACATTCACTAATGAGCCAGATATGTGCCAGGTGATTGAACTCATGCCTGGCATGGGTAAAGCTCTGGGTTTCATCCCCAAGCTGAAGAAATGGAATGGGGGTGGGGACATTGGATGCGTGGAATATATAATTTTTTTTTTTTTTTTTTTGGGCCACACCCGGCAATGCTCAGGGGTTACTCCTGGCTCTGCACTCAGGAATCACTCCTGGCGGTGCTCATGGGACCATATGGGATGCGGGGATCGAACCCGGGCGGCATGGGCCGCGCGCGTGCAAGGCAAACGCCCTACCCGCTGGGCTATCGCTCTGGCCCTGGAATATATAAATTAATTCAGGAAGAAGGTTCTGGTGGGTCAGTGCTGGAGAAATGTCAGCAGAGGTTTGGAGCTCGGAGCTCTGTAAGCAGATGTGAAGGGATGTTTTTAACCTTGTCAGCCCTGACCAGGACCTGGAACCATGATTTCTAAAATCCTTAGGAGGCTGGTTTTACAAGACACACTATTCATGCAGAAGCATTGAGTGTAGAGATTTCTGGCTCAGACTGGTTTACTCTGTGGAAGAATGTGGCTATTTGAACACTGCAGGGATGCTGAATTGATTCTAGACAAAAGATTGCAATCTCTGTTGCCACCTATGAGACACGTGATGAGAAATGGGGGCAGAGCAGAAGGACCCTCTTCTCTTTAAAAATAAAGTAGAGTGACAAAGAGACAGAAATGTGTTAAGGGACATACAGCGGACTCCAGGTCAATCCTGCCACTGAATAATTCCCCAGCACCTCTGGGAGTGACCCCCAGCAAAGAGCCTCAATAGGCCCTGAGCAATGCTGTGTGTGTGGCCCCAAAGCTACACAACAAAGAATCAAGCAGAGATGCCCAAGATGGGTCTGCAAGAAACCTGCCTTGTAGGTTGGAGGCTGCGTGTCTGAACCTCATTGCCAACTGTATCTCAGAATGGGGCCCAACAGGACAGCCACTGGTGTCTCTGGAGTCAGACATATGTCATCTCTGAGGCAACCCACATGTGTGAGGAGCACAGCAATCAAGTAAGTCCTGTGGTCATAGCCAGGATAGCAACAGTCAAGGGAAGGGAAAGAGGGAATCAGAAGAAAACAACTCTCTGCAGATGGAGAGAAGTCTCATGTCTCCCGCATGAAAGAGCATATTTGATCAATCATGCACATTTATCATAACTATATTCTGATTATAAATAGAATATTTCTAATTCTTAAAAAAAATTTAAGAGCATTGTCTGGCCTAAAGAGATAGTATAGAGGTTAAGACACTTTTTTTTCTGCTTTTTGAGTCACACCTGGCGATGCTCAGGGGGTTACTGCTGGCTCTGCACTCAGGAATTACTCCTGGCAGTGCTCAGGGGATCATATGGGATTCTGGGGGATCAAATGTGGGTCAGCCACGTGCAAGGCAAACTCCCTACCTGCTCCAGCCCCAGGGGTTAAGACACGTAACTTGCACGTAGCCCATTTGATTCCTGGCAGTGGCGTGGACTCCTAGCACAAGCAGGAGTCATCCCTGAGCACAGAGCTAGGAATAGCCCCTAAGCACCACCAAGAGTGTGTCCCCTCCAATATTTTCTTTCCTTTTCTTTTTTTTTGGGGGTCACACCCAGCAATGCTCAGGGGTTACTCCTGGCTCTGCGCTCCAGGAATTACTCCTGGTGGTGCTCGAGGGACCATATGGTATGCCGGAGATCGAACCTGGGTGGCCGCGTGCAAAGGCAAATGCCCTACCCACTGTGCTATTGCTCCGGCCCCAATATTTTATTTTAAAAGAGTTATGTCATGCTCCTTTTGTTGGTGTTTTTCTAAGATTTTGAGCTATGAAGTCAGGTTCTTTATGTGACTCCTTTTTTCTTTTCTGATGAGTGTTCACAGAGCTATGAATAATTCCACTTTAACACTGATTTCGCTGTATCTCACAAGTTCTTATAGTTCGTGTCTTCATTTTTCATTTGTTTCCAGGAATCTTTGGATTTCTCTTTTGATTTCTTCTATGACCCACTAGTTGTTCAGCAGTGAGCTGTTCAGTTTCTAGGTGTTTGGCTTGACTCTCTTTTTGTATGTGGTTAGCTTTCATTTTCAGTACATCATGGTCTGAAAAAAATAGTTGACTACGATTTCTATCTTCTTGATTTTATGGAGGTATATTTTGTGGCTCAGCATTTGATCTATCTTGGAGAATGTTCCATGTGCACTGGAGAAAAATGTGTATTCGGCTTTTTTGGGGGATGAAAAGTCCTGTATATATCTACCAGCCCTCTGTCTTCCATTTCTTCCTTCAGGCGCCATGGATTAGGAGATCTTGTCAATAGGTAGAATCAACCACAAGTGTGTGGGAGTCAGGTTAGGTAAGACAGAGACGGGGGGGCAGTGTGCTAATAATCATTGGAAATGATAATACCAGCCTAGAACTGAACATTGAATATAGGCAAATGAATACACATGATAACTTCTAAATGTATGTATTGCAAGCCCCAATGTATAAGGAAAGGAAGAGAGAGAGAGAGTGATAGAAAGAGAAAGAGAAAAGAGATAAAAGATCCTGTCATAGAGGCAAGCTGGGGGATTCGGTGGGGAGGGGGATTGGGAACATTGGTGGTGGGAAATGGGCACTGGTGGAGGGATGGGTGCTGGAACATTATATGACTGAATCCCAAATATCAACGTCTTTGTAATTGTATATCTCACAGTGGTAAAATAAAATATTTACTTCACTTGTATCACTTGTCTTCCCGTTGTTCATCGATTTTCTCGGGTGGCCACCAGTAACATCTCCATAGGTCCTGTCCCGCACTAGTGTGTGGGGCACAATCATGGTACCCTAAGACAACTGCAGTGGTAATCAGTGGGAAAGACCACTGATTATAGACCACCAAAACAGACATAATAATATTGCTTAAAAAAACTGTTAAAGTGATTTGTTTGTGGTTTTAGAACATCTCTTATGGTTAGCTTCAAAACAAAAACAAAATGGTTAGTTGAGGTTGGGGCAGATTGAACTGAAAAATAAAATATTAAATAATAATAATAATAAAATAAAGAGATTCACAGACATGGGGCAGAGCTGCTACTGACTCTCCCTGTGCCCAGCCGTTCACAAGGCGCCCGGGAGGGATAGCGGGTTCTAGTCCTGGCCCACCACCCCAGCAGAGCCTCACAACAAGCCAGATGAGCCCCCACTCCATGAGGGCCTCCATTTTCCACATCCTGACTTCCTTCTCGTCAGAACTCCATCCAGCAGACCAGCCTATCACAGCTCGGCTGGCGCTGCCGCTTGCAGCTGCACAGTTCATCAATAAATGTTGGATTTAGAGAGATGACTACAAGAGTATGCTACCCACATGGCAGAGCCTGGCAAGCTACCCATGTCGTATTTGATATGCCAGATACCAGTAACAATCATAGACCTCATTCTCATGACCTGATGGAATGGTTTGAGGCTCTTTATGTTCCTGGAGCAAACAGCTGCCCTTGGGCTCTATTTGCATGAGACAGGACATATGGAGGTGTTACTGGTGCCGTTCGAGCAAATCGATGATGAGCGGGAAGACAGTGATACAGTGAAAATAAAGTAAAATAAATAAAAAAAAGAGGTAATGTCATGAAACCTAAGATCACAGACCACCAGGGATTATTTCTTTTTTTTCAATTTTATTATACCACTTTTAGACATACAATTGCAAGATGCTCATGCTTGAGTCTTGGTCCACAGTGTTCTAACCCCATCCCTCCACCCGAACCCATCTCCCATCACCAATGTTCCCCCCTCCCTCCTCCTTCCCTACACCCCAACTACCTGGCAGATTCTGTATATCTTTACTCTCCTCTCTATCTCTCCCTCCTGCTTACCTTTCCTACACATCGTAGAATGTAGTATATTAAAGAACATAACTGTTTCCACTAGTTTGATGGACCGCATGGCCGCAAGTGGCCGTGCGACTTAGAGGGCCTCATGGTCAGCGTCCGGACAGCAAAAATGGTGGCTAATGTGGTGAGCAAGTCTCATTCGGCTGCTTCCGAGGATTCCCCAGAGGTGATGGGCCAACACCCAAAACCCATCTGTCCTCCTGGGGGGCCTCATGGTCAGCTGAGCTATGGGAGAGCTGACTTCCAGTTCCCCCAACTGCATTTGAGGCTCTGCATGCTATAGCTGGTTGCCCCAGGGCCTGGTGATTATTTCTTATAAAGTCCCTTCTCTAAGCATCAGCTCATTTTAACATACTGAGAAGAGGCTGTTTGTAAAACAGCACCTCTTGCTTTTCTCCTCTGATAAGACACACAATTTTTAAAAAAACACATTTTGAGGGAGGAAAGAAGTTTCAGAATAGCACATAGAGCCTGATGCTCAAGAAAAAAGACCCCAATTGATGTGTTTATTTAAAACACATGAAGTATTTTTGTAAGGTTCTGACAGACACTTTTTTTAAATTTCTGGTCATACCCGCATATGCTCAGGGGTTACTCCTGGCTCTACACTCAGGAGTTACTCCCCTGGCGGTGCTCGGGGGACCATATGGGATGCTGGGAAATAGAACCGGGTTGGCCGCATGCAAGGCAAACGCCTTACCCGCTGTGCTATCACTCTGGTCCCCAACAGACTCTTTTCAACTCAAAAGTTTGGTTGTTCATTAAGAAACAGTGGAAAAAGAAATTTTATTGTAGAAAACCAGTGTAGTTTTACCTGTGATTCTGTTAGGAGTGTGTGTGTGGGGGGGTGAGAGGAATAGAAAAGATACGAGCAGTAGTACAGTGGGTAGGGGACTTGCCTTGCACACAGCTGACCTAAATTCTATCCCCTGACACCCACACCCCATTCAGTTCCCCCTAGCATTGCCAGGGGATGCTAATCCCCCTGAGTACTAATCCTTGAGCACAGAGTCAGGAGTAAGCCCTGAGCACAGCAGGTATGACCCAAAACAAAAAGAGAGAGAGAGAGAGAGAGAGAGAGACAGAGAGAGAGAGAGAGAGAGAGAGAGACAGAGAGAGAAGAGAGAGAGGCATATATCCACATTTTCAAGTATTATATCAATAACCAAAATTATTTTTTCTTCATTAAAATCCTCATTCTATTTCTTTTTTTTTTTTGGGGGGTCACACCCAGCAATGCTCAGGGGTTACTCCTGACTCTGCACTCAGGAATTACTCCTGGTGGTGCTTGGGGAACCATATGGATGCTGGGGACAGAACCCGGGTTGGCTGCATGCAAGGCAAGTGCCCTACTCGCTATACTATCACTCGGGCCCTCATTCTATTTTTTTTTTCTTTTTGTGTCCCACCCAGCGATGCTCAGGGGTTGCTCCTGGCTCTGCACTCAGGAATTACCCCTGGCGGTGCTCGGGAGACCATATGGGATGCCGGGGATCGAACCCAGGCCGGCACAGGCCTGTCACGTGCAAGGCAAATGCCCTACCCGCTGGGCTATCGCTCCAGCTCCTATTTCTTTTTTTTTTTTTTTTTTTTTGCTTTTTTGGGTCACACCCAGCAATGCTCAGGGGTTGCTCCTGGATCTGCACTCAGGAATTACTCCTGGCGGTGCTCGGGAGACCATATGGGATGCCAGGGATCGAACCCAGGCCAGCACAGGCCGGCCGCTTGCAAGGCAAACGCCCTACCCGCTGGGCTATCGCTCCGGCCCCAGCTCCTATTTCTTAATATTAAGCCTGAATCCATATATGGCTTCACCTTATTTTACTTGACCTTTCTTCTAAAATTGGACATCAGAGGTTCCAAATATCTTTACCAATCACTCCCATAAATTCCTAAACATATTACTATTAAACACATTAAACAATATAAACATATTAAATAATAAATTCATTTACATATCCATCATAGTTTATGAGCATCATATGGTGATTCCAAATGTTGATTTTTTTCTATTGGTTTATTCAGTTTAATGAATTATTCTTTGAATGTAGGTCACATTTTCCTTATGTTTTCCTCATATGTCTCTTATTTTTTTAAGTTACATTCTTGAGATTGTAGATAATACACTTCAAGACTGGTTTATGTTATTTTTTATAATTTTTTTTATTTTGTTTTAAGGAATAATTAACCTACTGAAGATTTGTTGAAAACTAAAACAGAGAGAGACAGAATGGGGTTAAGGCCTTGCATTGAGCTGACCCTGGTTTGTTCCCTGACACTGCATATGACCTTATGAACATTGGCAGGAGTAATCCCTGAGCACATAGACAGGAGCAAGCCCTGAACACAATTGGGTACAGCCCCAAACTCAAAATATAAAAATAGGTAATAAATCACTTTAAGCAGAAAGATAGAACAAGGGTTAAGGCACTTACCTCGCATGTTGCAAGTCTCGTTTAAATCCTCGAACTATATATGGTCTGTCCCTCATTCCAGGACCATCAGGAATGGCCAAGAAAGAGAGCCTGAGCACAGCTAGATGTGGCCCGACACTCACCTAAAAAAATAAATAAATAAAATGTAAAAAGCACTAAGAAGAAAAAGAAAAAAAAATTAGGCATCAGAACTGTTTCTAATTTTTAACTATTTCTAGTAATTTTGTGGTGAACTTCCCTGGACATAAATCTTTGTCTTGATCTTACTCACTGTATCACTGTATCACTGTCTTCCCGTTCATCATCGATTTGC